>CAWUDS030002219.1:15150260-15174380 GCA_963859935.3 Lathyrus sativus | reverse complement strand
TATTATATAAAATACAAGTCATGGATTATAGTCTTTTAACTTTATTTTTTATTGGGGAAAAAACCTAAAATTTTGAGATGGAGTTGAAAAATAAAATATAATAATTTTTTTTTACATTTACTATAGTCTATTATATTTGTTGCTAACTGATAAAAAATTCTAAAGCTTTGGGATGGTTAAGAAAATTATTGAATATTTTTAGAAGTAATATACAATAATTCAATGTTAATATTCTGAATATTGAACAACAGTGAGCTTGATTATTTAATTTTGATTGTTATGCATATGTATAAAATAAGGGTCATTCTTTTGTAGTCTCTTAACTTAGTTTCTTATAGGTGAAGAAACCAAAATTTTGGTGATGGAGAAGAAGAAAAACATAGAAATGATTTATTTATATTATATCATAATACAATGTGATTATGGTGAATAAATAACATTGAGATTAATATTTAATTTTAGTGTTTATCCATGTACATATAATTTCTTTGTCATTTATTAATAGTATCTTAACTCTGTGGCTTACTGACGTAGATACAAGAAATTTGGTGATGGAGAATAAACATATCGAATATATTTACATCTAATTTACCATAATTCAATGTGAAAAAGGTAAATATAAATAAATTGGAGCTTGATTATAGAATTTTAGTTTTTACCTATATTATATAAAATACAAGTCATGGATTATAGTCTTTTAACTTTGTTTTTTATTCGGGAAAAACCTAAAATTTTGAGATGGAGTTGAAAAATAAAATAAAATATTTTTTTTTACATTTACTATAATCTATTATATTTGTTGCTAACTGATAAAAAAATCTAAAACTTTTGCGTGTTTAAGAAAATTATTGAATATTTTTAGAAGTAATATACAATAAGTCAATGTGAATATTCTGAATATGAACAATAGTGAGCTTGATTATTTAATTTTGATTTTAATGCATATGTATAAAATAAGGGTCATTCATTTGTAGTCTCTTAACTTAGTTTCTTAGAGGTGAAGAAATCAAAATTTTGGTGATGGAGAAGAAGAAAAACATAGAAATGTTTTATTTATATTATACCATAATACAATGTGATTATGGTGAATATAAATAACATTTAGATTGAATATTTAATTTTAGTGTTTATCCATGTAGATATAATTTATTTGTCATTTATTAATAGTCTCTTAACTCTGTGGCTTACTGACGTAGAAACATGAAATTTGGTGATGGAGAATAAACATATCGAATATATTTACATCTAATTTACCATAATTCAATGTGAAAAAGGTAAATATAAATAAATTGGAGCTTGATTATAGAATTTTAGTTTTTACCTATATTATATAAAATACAAGTCATGGATTATAGTCTTTTAACTTTGTTTTTTATTCGGGAAAAACCTAAAATTTTGAGATGGAGTTGAAAAATAAAATATAATATTTTTTTTTACATTTACTATAATCTATTATATTTGTTGCTAACTGATAAAAAAATCTAAAACTTTTGCGTGTTTAAGAAAATTATTGAATATTTTTAGAAGTAATATACAATAAGTCAATGTGAATATTCTGAATATGAACAATAGTGAGCTTGATTATTTAATTTTGATTTTAATGCATATGTATAAAATAAGGGTCATTCATTTGTAGTCTCTTAACTTAGTTTCTTAGAGGTGAAGAAATCAAAATTTTGGTGATGGAGAAGAAGAAAAACATAGAAATGTTTTATTTATATTATACCATAATACAATGTGATTATGGTGAATATAAATAACATTGAGATTGAATATTTAATTTTAGTGTTTATCCATGTAGATATATATTATTTGTCATTTATTAATAATCTCTTAACTCTGTGGCTTACTGACGTAGAAACATGAAATTTGGTGATGGAGAATAAACATATCGAATATATTTACATCTAATTTACCATAATTCAATGTGAAAAAGGTAAATATAAATAAATTGGAGCTTGATTATAGAATTTTAGTTTTTACCTATATTATATAAAATACAAGTCATGGATTATAGTCTTTTAACTTTGTTTTTTATTGGGGAAAAAACCTAAAATTTTGAGATGGAGTTGAAAAATAAAATATAATAATTTTTTTTTACATTTACTGTAGCTTATTATATTTGTTGCTAACTGATAAAAAAATCAAAAGCTTTGGGATGGTTAAGAAAATTATTGAATATTTTTAGAAGTAATATACAATAAGTCAATGTGAATATTCTGAATATGAACAATAGTGAGCTTGATTATTTAGTTTTTATTGTTATGCATATGTATAAAATAAAGGTCATTCATTTGTAGTCTCTTAACTTAGCTTTTTAGAGGTGAAGAAATCAAAATTTTGGTGATGGAGAAGAAGAAAAACATAGAAATGTTTTATTTATATTATACCATAATACAATGTGATTATGGTGAATATAAATAACATTGAGATTGAATATTTAATTTTAGTGTTTATCCATGTAGATATAATTTATTTGTCATTTATTAATAGTCTCTTAACTCTATGGCTTACTGACGTAGAAACATGAAATTTGGTGATGGAGAATAAACATATCGAATATATTTACATCTAATTTACCATAATTCAATGTGAGAAAGGTAAATATAAATAAATTGGAGCTTGATTATAGAATTTTAGTTTTTACCTATATTATATAAAATACAAGTCATGGATTATAGTCTTTTAACTTTATTTTTTATTGGGGAAAAAACCTAAAATTTTGAGATGGAGTTGAAAAATAAAATATAATAATTTTTTTTTTACATTTACTATAGTCTATTATATTTGTTGCTAACTGATAAAAAAATCTAAAGCTTTGGGATGGTTAAGAAAATTATTGAATATTTTTAGAAGTAATATACAATAATTCAATGTTAATATTCTTAATATTGAACAACAGTGAGCTTGATTATTTAATTTTGATTTTAATGCATATGTATAAAATAAGGGTCATTCATTTGTAGTCTCTTAACTTAGTTTCTTAGAGGTGAAGAAATCAAAATTTTGGTGATGGAGAAGAAGAAAAACGTAGAAATGTTTTATTTATATTATACCATAATACAATGTGATTATGGTGAATATAAATAACATTGAGATTGAATATTTAATTTTAGTGTTTATCCATGTAGATATAATTTATTTGTCATTTATTAATAGTCTCTTAACTCTATGGCTTACTGACGTAGAAACATGAAATTTGGTGATGGAGAATAAACATATCGAATATATTTACATCTAATTTACCATAATTCAATGTGAAAAAGGTAAATATAAATAAATTGGAGCTTGATTATAGAATTTTAGTTTTTACCTATATTATATAAAATACAAGTCATGGATTATAGTCTTTTAACTTTGTTTTTTATTGGGGAAAAAACCTAAAATTTTGAGATGGAGTTGAAAAATAAAATATAATAATTTTTTTTTACATTTACTGTAGCTTATTATATTTGTTGCTAACTGATAAAAAAATCTAAAGCTTTGGGATGGTTAAGAAAATTATTGTATATTTTTAGAAGTAATATACAATAATTCAATGTTAATATTCTGAATATTGAACAATAGTGAGCTTGATTATTTAATTTTGATTTTAATGCATATGTATAAAATAAGGGTCATTCATTTGTAGTCTCTTAACTTAGTTTCTTAGAGGTGAAGAAATCAATATTTTGGTGATGGAGAAGAAGAAAAACGTAGAAATGTTTTAATTATATTATACCATAATACAATGTGATTATGGTGAATATAAATAACATTGAGATTGAATATTTAATTTTAGTGTTTATCCATGTAGATATAATTTATTTGTCATTTATTAATAGTCTCTTAACCCTGTGGCTTACTGACGTAGAAACATGAAATTTGGTGATGGAGAATAAACATATCGAATATATTTACATCTAATTTACCATAATTCAATGTGAAAAAGGTAAATATAAATAAATTGGAGCTTGATTATAGAATTTTAGTTTTTACCTATATTATATAAAATACAAGTCATGGATTATAGTCTTTTAACTTTGTTTTTTATTGGCGAAAAAACCTAAAATTTTGAGATGGAGTTGAAAAATAAAATATAATAATTTTTTTTTACATTTACTGTAGCTTATTATATTTGTTGCTAACTGATAAAAAAATCAAAAGCTTTGGGATGGTTAAGAAAATTATTGAATATTTTTAGAAGTAATATACAATAAGTCAATGTGAATATTCTGAATATGAACAATAGTGAGCTTGATTATTTAGTTTTTATTGTTATGCATATGTATAAAATAAGGGTCATTCATTTGTAGTCTCTTAACTTAGCTTCTTAGAGGTGAAGAAATCAAAATTTTGGTGATGGAGAAGAAGAAAAACATAGAAATGTTTTATTTATATTATACCATAATACAATGTGATTATGGTGAATATAAATAACATTGAGATTGAATATTTAATTTTAGTGTTTATCCATGTAGATATAATTTATTTGTCATTTATTAATAGTCTCTTAACTCTATGGCTTACTGACGTAGAAACATGAAATTTGGTGATGGAGAATAAACATATCGAATATATTTACATCTAATTTACCATAATTCAATGTGAGAAAGGTAAATATAAATAAATTGGAGCTTGATTATAGAATTTTAGTTTTTACCTATATCATATAAAATACAAGTCATGGATTATAGTCTTTTAACTTTGTTTTTTATTGGGGAAAAAACCTAAAATTTTGAGATGGAGTTGAAAAATAAAATATAATAATTTTTTTTTACATTTACTATAGTCTATTATATTTGTTGCTAACTGATAAAAAATTCTAAAGCTTTGGGATGGTTAAGAAAATTATTGTATATTTTTAGAAGTAATATACAATAATTCAATGTTAATATTCTGAATATTGAACAACAGTGAGCTTGATTATTTAATTTTGATTTTAATGCATATGTATAAAATAAGGGTCATTCATTTGTAGTCTCTTAACTTAGTTTCTTAGAGGTGAAGAAATCAATATTTTGGTGATGGAGAAGAAGAAAAACGTAGAAATGTTTTAATTATATTATACCATAATACAATGTGATTATGGTGAATATAAATAACATTGAGATTGAATATTTAATTTTAGTGTTTATCCATGTAGATATAATTTATTTGTCATTTATTAATAGTCTCTTAACCCTGTGGCTTACTGACGTAGAAACATGAAATTTGGTGATGGAGAATAAACATATCGAATATATTTACATCTAATTTACCATAATTCAATGTGAAAAAGGTAAATATAAATAAATTGGAGCTTGATTATAGAATTTTAGTTTTTACCTATATTATATAAAATACAAGTCATGGATTATAGTCTTTTAACTTTGTTTTTTATTGGCGAAAAAACCTAAAATTTTGAGATGGAGTTGAAAAATAAAATATAATAATTTTTTTTTACATTTACTGTAGCTTATTATATTTGTTGCTAACTGATAAAAAAATCAAAAGCTTTGGGATGGTTAAGAAAATTATTGAATATTTTTAGAAGTAATATACAATAAGTCAATGTGAATATTCTGAATATGAATAATAGTGAGCTTGATTATTTAGTTTTTATTGTTATGCATATGTATAAAATAAGGGCCATTCATTTGTAGTCTCTTAACTTAGCTTCTTAGAGGTGAAGAAATCAAAATGTTGGTGATGGAGAAGAAGAAAAACATAGAAATGTTTTATTTATATTATACCATAATACAATGTGATTATGGTGAATATAAATAACATTGAGATTGAATATTTAATTTTAGTGTTTATCCATGTAGATATAATTTATTTGTCATTTATTAATAGTCTCTTAACTCTATGGCTTACTGACGTAGAAACATGAAATTTGGTGATGGAGAATAAACATATCGAATATATTTACATCTAATTTACCATAATTCAATGTGAGAAAGGTAAATATAAATAAATTGGAGCTTGATTATAGAATTTTAGTTTTTACCTATATTATATAAAATACAAGTCATGGATTATAGTCTTTTAACTTTGTTTTTTATTGGGGAAAAAACCTAAAATTTTGAGATGGAGTTGAAAAATAAAATATAATAATTTTTTTTTTACATTTACTATAGTCTATTATATTTGTTGCTAACTGATAAAAAAATCTAAAGCTTTGGGATGGTTAAGAAAATTATTGAATATTTTTAGAAGTAATATACAATAATTCAATGTTAATATTCTGAATATTGAACAACAGTGAGCTTGATTATTTAATTTTGATTTTAATGCATATGTATAAAATAAGGGTCATTCATTTGTAGTCTCTTAACTTAGTTTCTTAGAGGTGAAGAAATCAAAATTTTGGTGATGGAGAAGAAGAAAAACGTAGAAATGTTTTAATTATATTATACCATAATACAATGTGATTATGGTGAATATAAATAACATTGAGATTGAATATTTAATTTTAGTGTTTATCCATGTAGATATAATTTATTTGTCATTTATTAATAGTCTCTTAACCCTGTGGCTTACTGATGTAGAAACATGAAATTTGGTGATGGAGAATAAACATATCGAATATATTTACATCTAATTTACCATAATTCAATGTGAAAAAGGTAAATATAAATAAATTGGAGCTTGATTATAGAATTTTAGTTTTTACCTATATTATATAAAATACAAGTCATGGATTATAGTCTTTTAACTTTGTTTTTTATTGGGGAAAAAACCTAAAATTTTGAGATGGAGTTGAAAAATAAAATATAATAATTTTTTTTACATTTACTGTAGCTTATTATATTTGTTGCTAACTGATAAAAAAATCTAAAGCTTTGGGATGGTTAAGAAAATTATGGAATATTTTTAGAAGTAATATACAATAATTCAATGTGAATATTCTGAATATGAACAATAGTGAGCTTGATTATTTAGTTTTTATTGTTATGCATATGTATAAAATAAGGTTCATTCATTTGTAGTTTCTTAACTTAGCTTCTTAGAGGTGAAGAAATCAAAATTTTGGTGATGGAGAAGAAGAAAAACATAGAAATGTTTTATTTATATTATACCATAATACAATGTGATTATGGTGAATATAAATAACATTGAGATTGAATATTTAATTTTAGTGTTTATCCATGTAGATATAATTTATTTGTCATTTATTAATAGTCTCTTAACTCTGTGGCTTACTGACGTAGAAACATGAAATTTGGTGATGGAGAATAAACATATCGAATATATTTACTTCTAATTTACCATAATTCAATGTGAAAAAGGTAAATATTAATAAATTGGAGCTTGATTATAGAATTTTAGTTTTTACCTATATTATATAAAATACAAGTCATGGATTATAGTCTTTTAACTTTGTTTTTTATTGGGGAAAAAACCTAAAATTTTGAGATGGAGTTGAAAAATAAAATATAATAATTTTTTTTTTACATTTACTGTAGCTTATTATATTTGTTGCTAACTGATAAAAAAATCAAAAGCTTTGGGATGGTTAAGAAAATTATTGAATATTTTTAGAAGTAATATACAATAAGTCAATGTGAATATTCTGAATATGAACAATAGTGAGCTTGATTATTAAGTTTTTATTGTTATGCATATGTATAAAATAAGGGTCATTCATTTGTAGTCTCTTAACTTAGCTTCTTAGAGGTGAAGAAATCAAAATTTTGGTGATGGAGAAGAAGAAAAACATAGAAATGTTTTATTTATATTATACCATAATACAATGTGATTATGGTGAATATAAATAACATTGAGATTGAATATTTAATTTTAGTGTTTATCCATGTAGATATAATTTATTTGTCATTTATTAATAGTCTCTTAACTCTGTGGCTTACTGACGTAGAAACATGAAATTTGGTGATGGAGAATAAACATATCGAATATATTTACATTTAATTTACCATAATTCAATGTGAAAAAGGTAAATTTAAATAAATTGGAGCTTGATTATAGAATTTTAGTTTTTACCTATATTATATAAAATACAAGTTATGGATTATAGTCTTCAAACTTTGTTTTTTATTGGGGAAAAAACCTAAAATTTTGAGATGGAGTTGAAAAATAAAATATAATAATTTTTTTTTACATTTACTATAGTCTATTATATTTGTTGCTAACTGATAAAAAAATCTAAAGCTTTGGGATGGTAGTTTTTTTAACTATGTGGCTTATTGGCGAAGAAACATGAAACTTGGTGATGGATAAGAAACATGTTGAATATATTTACATCTAATAAACCATAATTCAATGTGAAAATGGTAAATATCAATAAATTTCAGCTTGATTATTTGTCATTAATTTATAGTCTTTTAACTCTCTGGCTTACTGACGAAGAAACATGAAATTTTGTGATGGAGAAGAAACATATTGAACATATTTACATCTAATTTACCATAATTTAATGTGAAAAGGGTAAATATAAATAAGTTTGAGCTTAATTATTTAATTTTAATTGTTACCAATATTATATAAAATATATGTCATGGATTATAGTCTTTTAACTCTGTTTTTTAGTGGGGAAAAACCTAAAACTTTGTGATGGAGTTGAAAAATAAAATTTAGTTATTTTTTTACACCTACTGTAGTCTATTATGTTTGGTTCTTAGTGATGAAAAAACCTAAGACTTAGGGATGGTGAAGAAAAAGCTAAATTATTTGTCATTCATTTATAGTCTTTTAACCCTCTGGCTTACTGACGAAGAAACATGAAATTTTGTGATGGAGAAGAAACATATTGAACTTATTTACATCTAATTTGCCATAATTCAATGTGAAAAAGGTAAATATAAATAAGTTTGAGATTAATTATTTTATGTTAATTTTTTCCTATATTATATAAAATATATGGCATGGATTATAGTCTTTTAACTCTGTTTTTTAGTGGGGAAAAACCTAAAATTTTGTGATGGAGTTGAAAAATAAAATTTAGTAATTTTTTTACACCTACTGTAGTCTATTATGTTTGGTTTTTAGTGATGAAAAAACCTAAGACATTGGGATGGTGAAGAAAAAGCTAAATTATGTGTCATTCATTTATAGTCTTTTAACTCTCTGGCTTACTGACGAAGAAACATGAAATTTTGTGATGGAGAAGAAACATATTGAACATATTTACATCTAATTTACCATAATTCAATGTGAAAAGGGTAAATATAAATAAGTTTGAGGTTCATTATTTAATTTTAATTTTTACCTATATTATATAAAATATATGGCATGGATTATAGTCTTTTAACCCTGTTTTTTAGTGGGGAAAAACCTAAAATTTTGTGATGGAGTTGAAAAATAAAATTAATAATTTTTTTACACCTACTGTAGTCTATTATGTTTAGTTCTTAGTGATGAAAAAACCTAAGAGTTTGGGATGGTGAAGAAAAAAGCTAAATTATTTGTCATTCATTTATAGTCTTTTAACTCTCTGGCTTACTGACGAAGAAACATGAAATTTTGTGACGGAGAAGAAACATATTGAACATATTTACATCTAATTTACCATAATTCAATGTGAAAAAGGTAAATATAAATAAGTTTGAGCTTAATTATTTAATTTTAATTGTTACCAATATTATATAAAATATATGGCATGGATTATAGTCTTTTAACTCTGTTTTTTAGTGGGGAAAAACCTAAAGTTTTTGTGATGGAGTTGAAAAATAAAATTTAGTTATTTTTTTACACCTACTGTAGTCTATTATGTTTTGTTCTTAGTGATGAAAAACCCTAAGACTTTGGGATGGTGAAGAAAAAGCTAAATTATTTGTCATTCATTTATAGTCTTTTAACCCTCTGGCTTACTGACGAAGAAACATGAAATTTTGTGATGGAGAAGAAACATATTGAACATATGTACATCTAATTTACCATAATTCAATGTGAAAAAGGTAAATATAAATATGTTTGAGCTTAATTATTTAATTTTAATTGTTACCAATATTATATAAAATATATGTCATGGATTATAGTCTTTTAACTCTGTTTTTTAGTGGGGAAAAACCTAAAATTTTGTGATGGAGTTGAAAAATAAAATTTAGTTATTTTTTTACACCTACTGTAGTCTATTATGTTTGGTTCTTAGTGATGAAAAAACCTAAGACTTCGGGATGGTGAAGAAAAAGCTAAATTATTTGTCATTCATTTATAGTCTTTTAACCCTCTGGCTTACTGACGAAGAAACATGAAATTTGGTGATGGAGAAGAAACATATTGAACATAATTACATCTAATTTACCATAATTTAATGTGAAAAAGGTAAATATAAATAAGTATGAGCTTAATTATTTAATGTTAATTTTTTCCTATATTATATAAAATATATGGCATGGATTATAGTCTTTTAACTCTGTTTTTTAGTGGGGAAAATCCTAAAATTTTGTGATGGAGTTGAAAAATAAAATTTAGTTATTTTTTTACACCTACTGTAGTCTATTATGTTTGGTTCTTAGTGATGAAAAGACCTAAGACTTTGGGATGGTGAAGAAAAAGCTAAATTATTTGTCATTAATTTATAGTCTTTTAACTCTCTGGCTTACTGACGAAGAAACATGAAATTTTGTGATGGAGAAGAAACATATTGAACATATTTACATCTAATTTACCATAATTCAATGTGAAAAGGGTAAATATAAATAAGTTTGAGCTTAATTATTTAATTTTAATTGTTACCAATATTATATAAAATATATGTCATGGATTATAGTCTTTTAACTCTGTTTTTTAGTGGGGAAAAACCTAAAACTTTGTGATGGAGTTGAAAAATAAAATTTAGTTATTTTTTTACACCTACTGTAGTCTATTATGTTTGGTTCTTAGTGATGAAAAAACCTAAGACTTAGGGATGGTGAAGAAAAAGCTAAATTATTTGTCATTCATTTATAGTCTTTTAACCCTCTGGCTTACTGACGAAGAAACATGAAATTTTGTGATGGAGAAGAAACATATTGAACATATTTACATCTAATTTACCATAATTCAATGTGAAAAAGGTAAATATAAATAAGTTTGAGATTAATTATTTTATGTTAATTTTTTCCTATATTATATAAAATATATGGCATGGATTATAGTCTTTTAACTCTGTTTTTTAGTGGGGAAAAACCTAAAATTTTGTGATGGAGTTGAAAAATAAAATTTAGTAATTTTTTTACACCTACTGTAGTCTATTATGTTTGGTTTTTAGTGATGAAAAAACCTAAGACATTGGGATGGTGAAGAAAAAGCTAAATTATGTGTCATTCATTTATAGTCTTTTAACTCTCTGGCTTACTGACGAAGAAACATGAAATTTTGTGATGGAGAAGAAACATATTGAACATATTTACATCTAATTTACCATAATTCAATGTGAAAAGGGTAAATATAAATAAGTTTGAGGTTCATTATTTAATTTTAATTTTTACCTATATTATATAAAATATATGGTATGGATTATAGTCTTTTAACCCTGTTTTTTAGTGGGGAAAAACCTAAAATTTTGTGATGGAGTTGAAAAATAAAATTAATAATTTTTTTACACCTACTGTAGTCTATTATGTTTAGTTCTTAGTGATGAAAAAACCTAAGAGTTTGGGATGGTGAAGAAAAAAGCTAAATTATTTGTCATTCATTTATAGTCTTTTAACTCTCTGGCTTACTGACGAAGAAACATGAAATTTTGTGACGGAGAAGAAACATATTGAACATATTTACATCTAATTTACCATAATTCAATGTGAAAAAGGTAAATATAAATAAGTTTGAGCTTAATTATTTAATTTTAATTGTTACCAATATTATATAAAATATATGGCATGGATTATAGTCTTTTAACTCTGTTTTTTAGTGGGGAAAAACCTAAAGTTTTTGTGATGGAGTTGAAAAATAAAATTTAGTTATTTTTTTACACCTACTGTAGTCTATTATGTTTTGTTCTTAGTGATGAAAAACCCTAAGACTTTGGGATGGTGAAGAAAAAGCTAAATTATTTGTCATTCATTTATAGTCTTTTAACCCTCTGGCTTACTGACGAAGAAACATGAAATTTTGTGATGGAGAAGAAACATATTGAACATATGTACATCTAATTTACCATAATTCAATGTGAAAAAGGTAAATATAAATATGTTTGAGCTTAATTATTTAATTTTAATTGTTACCAATATTATATAAAATATATGTCATGGATTATAGTCTTTTAACTCTGTTTTTTAGTGGGGAAAAACCTAAAATTTTGTGATGGAGTTGAAAAATAAAATTTAGTTATTTTTTTACACCTACTGTAGTCTATTATGTTTGGTTCTTAGTGATGAAAAAACCTAAGACTTCGGGATGGTGAAGAAAAAGCTAAATTATTTGTCATTCATTTATAGTCTTTTAACCCTCTGGCTTACTGACGAAGAAACATGAAATTTGGTGATGGAGAAGAAACATATTGAACATAATTACATCTAATTTACCATAATTTAATGTGAAAAAGGTAAATATAAATAAGTATGAGCTTAATTATTTAATGTTAATTTTTTCCTATATTATATAAAATATATGGCATGGATTATAGTCTTTTAACTCTGTTTTTTAGTGGGGAAAATCCTAAAATTTTGTGATGGAGTTGAAAAATAAAATTTAGTTATTTTTTTACACCTACTGTAGTCTATTATGTTTGGTTCTTAGTGATGAAAAGACCTAAGACTTTGGGATGGTGAAGAAAAAGCTAAATTATTTGTCATTAATTTATAGTCTTTTAACTCTCTGGCTTACTGACGAAGAAACATGAAATTTTGTGATGGAGAAGAAACATATTGAACATATTTACATCTAATTTACCATAATTCAATGTGAAAAGGGTAAATATAAATAAGTTTGAGCTTAATTATTTAATTTTAATTGTTACCAATATTATATAAAATATATGTCATGGATTATAGTCTTTTAACTCTGTTTTTTAGTGGGGAAAAACCTAAAACTTTGTGATGGAGTTGAAAAATAAAATTTAGTTATTTTTTTACACCTACTGTAGTCTATTATGTTTGGTTCTTAGTGATGAAAAAACCTAAGACTTAGGGATGGTGAAGAAAAAGCTAAATTATTTGTCATTCATTTATAGTCTTTTAACCCTCTGGCTTACTGACGAAGAAACATGAAATTTTGTGATGGAGAAGAAACATATTGAACTTATTTACATCTAATTTGCCATAATTCAATGTGAAAAAGGTAAATATAAATAAGTTTGAGATTAATTATTTTATGTTAATTTTTTCCTATATTATATAAAATATATGGCATGGATTATAGTCTTTTAACTCTGTTTTTTAGTGGGGAAAAACCTAAAATTTTGTGATGGAGTTGAAAAATAAAATTTAGTAATTTTTTTACACCTACTGTAGTCTATTATGTTTGGTTTTTAGTGATGAAAAAACCTAAGACATTGGGATGGTGAAGAAAAAGCTAAATTATGTGTCATTCATTTATAGTCTTTTAACTCTCTGGCTTACTGACGAAGAAACATGAAATTTTGTGATGGAGAAGAAACATATTGAACATATTTACATCTAATTTACCATAATTCAATGTGAAAAGGGTAAATATAAATAAGTTTGAGGTTCATTATTTAATTTTAATTTTTACCTATATTATATAAAATATATGGCATGGATTATAGTCTTTTAACCCTGTTTTTTAGTGGGGAAAAACCTAAAATTTTGTGATGGAGTTGAAAAATAAAATTAATAATTTTTTTACACCTACTGTAGTCTATTATGTTTAGTTCTTAGTGATGAAAAAACCTAAGAGTTTGGGATGGTGAAGAAAAAAGCTAAATTATTTGTCATTCATTTATAGTCTTTTAACTCTCTGGCTTACTGACGAAGAAACATGAAATTTTGTGACGGAGAAGAAACATATTGAACATATTTACATCTAATTTACCATAATTCAATGTGAAAAAGGTAAATATAAATAAGTTTGAGCTTAATTATTTAATTTTAATTGTTACCAATATTATATAAAATATATGGCATGGATTATAGTCTTTTAACTCTGTTTTTTAGTGGGGAAAAACCTAAAGTTTTTGTGATGGAGTTGAAAAATAAAATTTAGTTATTTTTTTACACCTACTGTAGTCTATTATGTTTTGTTCTTAGTGATGAAAAACCCTAAGACTTTGGGATGGTGAAGAAAAAGCTAAATTATTTGTCATTCATTTATAGTCTTTTAACCCTCTGGCTTACTGACGAAGAAACATGAAATTTTGTGATGGAGAAGAAACATATTGAACATATTTACATCTAATTTACCATAATTCAATGTGAAAAAGGTAAATATAAATAAGTTTGAGCTTAATTATTTAATTTTAATTGTTACCAATATTATATAAAATATATGGCATGGATTATAGTCTTTTAACTCTGTTTTTTAGTGGGGAAAATCCTAAAATTTTGTGATGGAGTTGAAAAATAAAATTTAGTTATTTTTTTACACCTACTGTAGTCTATTATGTTTGGTTCTTAGTGATGAAAAGACCTAAGACTTTGGGATGGTGAAGAAAAAGCTAAATTATTTGTCATTAATTTATAGTCTTTTAACTCTCTGGCTTACTGACGAAGAAACATGAAATTTTGTGATGGAGAAGAAACATATTGAACATATTTACATCTAATTTACCATAATTCAATGTGAAAAGGGTAAATATAAATAAGTTTGAGCTTAATTATTTAATTTTAATTGTTACCAATATTATATAAAATATATGTCATGGATTATAGTCTTTTAACTCTGTTTTTTAGTGGGGAAAAACCTAAAACTTTGTGATGGAGTTGAAAAATAAAATTTAGTTATTTTTTTACACCTACTGTAGTCTATTATGTTTGGTTCTTAGTGATGAAAAAACCTAAGACTTAGGGATGGTGAAGAAAAAGCTAAATTATTTGTCATTCATTTATAGTCTTTTAACCCTCTGGCTTACTGACGAAGAAACATGAAATTTTGTGATGGAGAAGAAACATATTGAACTTATTTACATCTAATTTGCCATAATTCAATGTGAAAAAGGTAAATATAAATAAGTTTGAGATTAATTATTTTATGTTAATTTTTTCCTATATTATATAAAATATATGGCATGGATTATAGTCTTTTAACTCTGTTTTTTAGTGGGGAAAAACCTAAAATTTTGTGATGGAGTTGAAAAATAAAATTTAGTAATTTTTTTACACCTACTGTAGTCTATTATGTTTGGTTTTTAGTGATGAAAAAACCTAAGACATTGGGATGGTGAAGAAAAAGCTAAATTATGTGTCATTCATTTATAGTCTTTTAACTCTCTGGCTTACTGACGAAGAAACATGAAATTTTGTGATGGAGAAGAAACATATTGAACATATTTACATCTAATTTACCATAATTCAATGTGAAAAGGGTAAATATAAATAAGTTTGAGGTTCATTATTTAATTTTAATTTTTACCTATATTATATAAAATATATGGCATGGATTATAGTCTTTTAACCCTGTTTTTTAGTGGGGAAAAACCTAAAATTTTGTGATGGAGTTGAAAAATAAAATTAATAATTTTTTTACACCTACTGTAGTCTATTATGTTTAGTTCTTAGTGATGAAAAAACCTAAGAGTTTGGGATGGTGAAGAAAAAAGCTAAATTATTTGTCATTCATTTATAGTCTTTTAACTCTCTGGCTTACTGACGAAGAAACATGAAATTTTGTGACGGAGAAGAAACATATTGAACATATTTACATCTAATTTACCATAATTCAATGTGAAAAAGGTAAATATAAATAAGTTTGAGCTTAATTATTTAATTTTAATTGTTACCAATATTATATAAAATATATGGCATGGATTATAGTCTTTTAACTCTGTTTTTTAGTGGGGAAAAACCTAAAGTTTTTGTGATGGAGTTGAAAAATAAAATTTAGTTATTTTTTTACACCTACTGTAGTCTATTATGTTTTGTTCTTAGTGATGAAAAACCCTAAGACTTTGGGATGGTGAAGAAAAAGCTAAATTATTTGTCATTCATTTATAGTCTTTTAACCCTCTGGCTTACTGACGAAGAAACATGAAATTTTGTGATGGAGAAGAAACATATTGAACATATTTACATCTAATTTACCATAATTCAATGTGAAAAAGGTAAATATAAATAAGTTTGAGCTTAATTATTTAATTTTAATTGTTACCAATATTATATAAAATATATGGCATGGATTATAGTCTTTTAACTCTGTTTTTTAGTGGGGAAAATCCTAAAATTTTGTGATGGAGTTGAAAAATAAAATTTAGTTATTTTTTTACACCTACTGTAGTCTATTATGTTTGGTTCTTAGTGATGAAAAGACCTAAGACTTTGGGATGGTGAAGAAAAAGCTAAATTATTTGTCATTAATTTATAGTCTTTTAACTCTCTGGCTTACTGACGAAGAAACATGAAATTTTGTGATGGAGAAGAAACATATTGAACATATTTACATCTAATTTACCATAATTCAATGTGAAAAGGGTAAATATAAATAAGTTTGAGCTTAATTATTTAATTTTAATTGTTACCAATATTATATAAAATATATGTCATGGATTATAGTCTTTTAACTCTGTTTTTTAGTGGGGAAAAACCTAAAACTTTGTGATGGAGTTGAAAAATAAAATTTAGTTATTTTTTTACACCTACTGTAGTCTATTATGTTTGGTTCTTAGTGATGAAAAAACCTAAGACTTAGGGATGGTGAAGAAAAAGCTAAATTATTTGTCATTCATTTATAGTCTTTTAACCCTCTGGCTTACTGACGAAGAAACATGAAATTTTGTGATGGAGAAGAAACATATTGAACTTATTTACATCTAATTTGCCATAATTCAATGTGAAAAAGGTAAATATAAATAAGTTTGAGATTAATTATTTTATGTTAATTTTTTCCTATATTATATAAAATATATGGCATGGATTATAGTCTTTTAACTCTGTTTTTTAGTGGGGAAAAACCTAAAATTTTGTGATGGAGTTGAAAAATAAAATTTAGTAATTTTTTTACACCTACTGTAGTCTATTATGTTTGGTTTTTAGTGATGAAAAAACCTAAGACATTGGGATGGTGAAGAAAAAGCTAAATTATGTGTCATTCATTTATAGTCTTTTAACTCTCTGGCTTACTGACGAAGAAACATGAAATTTTGTGATGGAGAAGAAACATATTGAACATATTTACATCTAATTTACCATAATTCAATGTGAAAAGGGTAAATATAAATAAGTTTGAGGTTCATTATTTAATTTTAATTTTTACCTATATTATATAAAATATATGGCATGGATTATAGTCTTTTAACCCTGTTTTTTAGTGGGGAAAAACCTAAAATTTTGTGATGGAGTTGAAAAATAAAATTAATAATTTTTTTACACCTACTGTAGTCTATTATGTTTAGTTCTTAGTGATGAAAAAACCTAAGAGTTTGGGATGGTGAAGAAAAAAGCTAAATTATTTGTCATTCATTTATAGTCTTTTAACTCTCTGGCTTACTGACGAAGAAACATGAAATTTTGTGACGGAGAAGAAACATATTGAACATATTTACATCTAATTTACCATAATTCAATGTGAAAAAGGTAAATATAAATAAGTTTGAGCTTAATTATTTAATTTTAATTGTTACCAATATTATATAAAATATATGGCATGGATTATAGTCTTTTAACTCTGTTTTTTAGTGGGGAAAAACCTAAAGTTTTTGTGATGGAGTTGAAAAATAAAATTTAGTTATTTTTTTACACCTACTGTAGTCTATTATGTTTTGTTCTTAGTGATGAAAAACCCTAAGACTTTGGGATGGTGAAGAAAAAGCTAAATTATTTGTCATTCATTTATAGTCTTTTAACCCTCTGGCTTACTGACGAAGAAACATGAAATTTTGTGATGGAGAAGAAACATATTGAACATATGTACATCTAATTTACCATAATTCAATGTGAAAAAGGTAAATATAAATATGTTTGAGCTTAATTATTTAATTTTAATTGTTACCAATATTATATAAAATATATGTCATGGATTATAGTCTTTTAACTCTGTTTTTTAGTGGGGAAAAACCTAAAATTTTGTGATGGAGTTGAAAAATAAAATTTAGTTATTTTTTTACACCTACTGTAGTCTATTATGTTTGGTTCTTAGTGATGAAAAAACCTAAGACTTCGGGATGGTGAAGAAAAAGCTAAATTATTTGTCATTCATTTATAGTCTTTTAACCCTCTGGCTTACTGACGAAGAAACATGAAATTTGGTGATGGAGAAGAAACATATTGAACATAATTACATCTAATTTACCATAATTTAATGTGAAAAAGGTAAATATAAATAAGTATGAGCTTAATTATTTAATGTTAATTTTTTCCTATATTATATAAAATATATGGCATGGATTATAGTCTTTTAACTCTGTTTTTTAGTGGGGAAAATCCTAAAATTTTGTGATGGAGTTGAAAAATAAAATTTAGTTATTTTTTTACACCTACTGTAGTCTATTATGTTTGGTTCTTAGTGATGAAAAGACCTAAGACTTTGGGATGGTGAAGAAAAAGCTAAATTATTTGTCATTAATTTATAGTCTTTTAACTCTCTGGCTTACTGACGAAGAAACATGAAATTTTGTGATGGAGAAGAAACATATTGAACATATTTACATCTAATTTACCATAATTCAATGTGAAAAGGGTAAATATAAATAAGTTTGAGCTTAATTATTTAATTTTAATTGTTACCAATATTATATAAAATATATGTCATGGATTATAGTCTTTTAACTCTGTTTTTTAGTGGGGAAAAACCTAAAACTTTGTGATGGAGTTGAAAAATAAAATTTAGTTATTTTTTTACACCTACTGTAGTCTATTATGTTTGGTTTTTAGTGATGAAAAAACCTAAGACACTGGGATGGTGAAGAAAAAGCTAAATTATGTGTCATTCATTTATAGTCTTTTAACTCTCTGGCTTACTGACGAAGAAACATGAAATTTTGTGATGGAGAAGAAACATATTGAACATATTTACATCTAATTTACCATAATTCAATGTGAAAAGGGTAAATATAAATAAGTTTGAGATTAATTATTTTATGTTAATTTTTTCCTATATTATATAAAATATATGGCATGGATTATAGTCTTTTAACTCTGTTTTTTAGTGGGGAAAAACCTAAAATTTTGTGATGGAGTTGAAAAATAAAATTTAGTAATTTTTTTACACCTAATATAGTCTATTATGTTTGGTTTTTAGTGATGAAAAAACCTAAGACATTGGGATGGTGAAGAAAAAGCTAAATTATGTGTCATTCATTTATAGTCTTTTAACTCTCTGGCTTACTGACGAAGAAACATGAAATTTTGTGATGGAGAAGAAACATATTGAACATATTTACATCTAATTTACCATAATTCAATGTGAAAAGGGTAAATATAAATAAGTTTGAGGTTCATTATTTAATATTTCATTGTGTTCGTCAAGTAAGGCACATAGTTAAAAGACTCTATATGAATGACAAATAAATTATGTCTACATGGGTAATCAATAAAATTAAATATTCAATCTCAATGTTATTTGTGTTCACCATAATCACATTTTGTTATTGTATAATATATGTAAAAAATTTCTATGTTTTTCTTCTTCTCCATCACCAAAATTTTGGTTTCTTCACCTCTGAGAAACTAAGTTAAGAGACTACAAATGAATGACCCTTAATTTATACATATGCATAACAATTAAAATTAAATAATCAAGCTCAATATTGTTCATATTTAGTGTATTCACATTGACTTATGGTATATTACGTCTAAAAATATTCAATAATTTTCTTCACCATCCCAAAGTGTTAGGTTTTTTATCACTAAGCACCAAACATAATAGACTATAGTAGGCGTAAAAAGTTAATTATATTTTATAATTGAACTCCATAAAAAAATATTAGGTTTTTTCCCACTAAAAAACAAACTTAAAAGACTATAGTCCATGACTTATATTTTATATAATATAGGTAAAAATTAAAATTAAATAATCAAACTCAAATTTATTTATATTTACCTTTTTCACATTGAATTACGGTAAACTAGATGTAAATATATTAAATATGTTTTTTTCCATCACGAAATTTCACGTTTCTTCGTCTATAAGCCGCAGAGTTAAAACACTATAAATGAATGAAAAATAAATTATATCTACATGGGTAATCACTATAATAAAATATTCAACTCAATGTTATTTGTATTCAACATAATCACATTGTATTATGGTATAATACATGTAAAAAAAGTTATGTTTTTCTTCTTCTCCGTCACCAAAATTTTGGTTTCTTCACCTCTAAGAAACTAAGTAAAGAGACTACAAATGAATGACCCTTAATTTATACATATGCATAACAATTAAAATAAAATAATCAAGCTCAATATTGTTCATATTTAGTGTGTTCACATTGACTTATGGTATATTACGTCTAAAAATATTCAATATTTTTCTTCACCATCCCAAAGTCTTAGGTTTTTTATCACTAAGCACCAAACATAATACACTATAGTAGGTTTAAAAAATTAATTATATTTTAGTTTTGAACTCCATAAAAAAATATTAGGTTTTTTCCCACTAAAAAACAAACTTAAAAGACTATAGTCCATGACTTATATTTTATATAATATAGGTAAAAACTAAAATTAAATAATCAAACTCAAATTTATTTATATTTACCTTTTTCACATTGAATTACGGTAAACTAGATGTAAATATATTAAATATGTTTTTTTCCATCACGAAATTTCACGTTTCTTCGTCAATAAGCCGCATAGTTAAAAGACTATAAATGAATGAAAAATAAATTATATCTACATGGGTAATCACTATAATAAAATATTCAATCTCAATGTTATTTGTATTCACCATAATCACATTGTATTATGGTATAATACATGTAAAAAAAATTATGTTTTTCTTCTTCTCCATCATCAAAATTTTGGTTTCTTCACCTCTAAGAAACTAAGTAAAGAGACTACAAATGAATGACCCTTAATTTATACATATGCATAACAATTAAAATTAAATAATCAAGCTCAATATTGTTCATATTTAGTGTATTCACATTGAGTTATGGTATATTACGTCTAAAAATATTCAATAATTTTCTTCACCATCCCAAAGTCTTAGGTTTTTTATCACTAAGCACCAAACATAATACACTATATTAGGTTTAAAAAATTAATTATATTTTATTTTTGAACTCCATAAAAAACTATTAGGTTTTTTCCCACTAAAAAACAAACTTAAAAGACTATAGTCCATGACTTATATTTTATATAATATAGGTAAAAATTAAAATTAAATAATCAAACTCAAATTTATTTATATTTACCTTTTTCACATTGAATTACGGTAAACTAGATGTAAATATATTAAATATGTTTTTTTCCATCACGAAATTTCACGTTTCTTCGTCAATAAGCCGAAATTTGGTGATGGAGAAGAATCATATTGAATATATTTACATCTAATAAACCATAACTCAATCTGAAAAGGGTAAATATAAATAAATTCTAGCTTGAGTATATATTTTAATTATTACCTATTTTATAAAAAAATATGTCATGGATTATAGCCTTTTCACTTTGTTATTTACTAGGGGAAAAACCTAAAATTATGCCGAGTAGAAAAATAAAATATAATTAATTTTTTACATCTACTATAGTGTATTATGTTTTTTGCATAGTGATAAAAAGCCTAAAACTTTGGGATGGTGAAGAAAAATATTGAATATTTTTAGATGTAACATACCATAAGTCAATTTTAATTCGGTGAATACAAACAATATTGAGCTTGATTATTTAATTTCAATTGTTATGCATGTGTATAAATTATGGGTCGTTCATTTGTAGTCTCTTAACTTAGTTTCTCAGAGGTTAAGAAACCAAAATTTTGGTGATGGAGAAGAAGAAAAATATAGATTTTTTTTTACATCTATTATACCATAATACATTGTGATTATGGTGAACACAAATAAAATTGAACTTAAATATTCCATTTTTGTGATTACCCATTAGGATATAATTTATTTGTCATTCATTTATAGTCTTTTAACTCTGTGGCTTACTGACGAAGAAACAAGAAATTTGGTGATGGAGAAGAGTCATATTGAATATATTTACATCTAATAAACCATAACTCAATATGAAAAGGGTAAATATAAATAAATTCTAGCTTGAATATATATTTTAATTATTACCTATTTTATTAAAAAATATGTCATGGATTATTGCCTTTTCACTTTGTTATTTACTAGGGGAAAAACCTAAAATTATGCCGAGTAGAAAAATAAAATATAATTAATTTTTTACATCTACTATAGTGTATTATGTTTTTTGCATAGTGATAAAAAACCTAAAACTTTGGGATGGTGAAGAAAAATATTGAATATTTTTAGATGTAACATACCATAAGTCAATTTTAATTCGGTGAATACAAACAATATTGAGCTTGATTATTTAATTTCAATTGTTATGCATGTGTATAAATTATGGGTCGTTCATTTGTAGTCTCTTAACTTAGTTTCTCAGAGGTTAAGAAACCAAAATTTTGGTGATGGAGAAGAAGAAAAATATAGATTTTTTTTTACATCTATTATACCATAATACATTGTGATTATGGTGAACACAAATAAAATTGAACTTAAATATTCCATTTTTGTGATTACCCATTAGGATATAATTTATTTGTCATTCATTTATAGTCTTTTAACTCTGTGGCTTACTGACGAAGAAACAAGAAATTTGGTGATGGAGAAGAGTCATATTGAATATATTTACATCTAATAAACCATAACTCAATATGAAAAGGGTAAATATAAATAAATTCTAGCTTGAATATATATTTTAATTATTACCTATTTTATTAAAAAATATGTCATGGATTATTGCCTTTTCACTTTGTTATTTACTAGGGGAAAAACCTAAAATTATGCCGAGTAGAAAAATAAAATATAATTAATTTTTTACATCTACTATAGTGTATTATGTTTTTTGCATAGTGATAAAAAAACCTAAAACTTTGGGATGGTGAAGAAAAATATTGAATATTTTCAGATGTAACATACCATAAGTCAATTTTAATTCGGTGAATACAAACAATATTGAGCTTGATTATTTAATTTCAATTGTTATGCATGTGTATAAATTATGGTTCGTTCATTTGTAGTCTCTTAACTTAGTTTCTTAGAGGCTAAGAAACCAAAATTTTGGTGATGGAGAAGAAGAAAAATATAGATTTTTTTTACATCTATTATACCATAATACATTGTGATTATGGTGAACACAAATAAAATTGACCTTAAATATTTAATTATTGTCATTACCCATTTAGATATAATTTATTTGTCATTCATTTATAGTCTTTTAACTCTGTGGCTTACTGACGAAGAAACAAGAAATTTGGTGATGGAGAAGAATCATATTGAATATTTTTACATCTAATAAACCATAACTCAATCTAAAAATTATAAATATAGATAATTTCTAGCTTGAGTATATATTTTAATTATTACCTATTTTATAAAAAAATATGTCATGGATTATAGCCTTTTAACTATGTTTTTTACACTGGAAAAACCTAAAATTATGCGGAGTAGAAAAATAAAATATAATTAATTTTTTACATCTACTATTGTCTATTATGTTTTTTGCATAGTGATAAAAAAATCTAAAACTTTGGGATGGTTAAGAAAAATATTGAATATTTTTAGTTGTAACATACCATAAGTCAATTTTAATTCGGTTAATACAAACAATATTGAGCTTGATTATTTAATTTCAATTGTTATGCATGTGTATAAATTATGGGCCGTTCATTTGTAGTCTATTAACTTAGTTTCTCAGAGGCTAAGAAACCAAAATTTTGGTGATGGAGAAGAAGAAAAATATAGAAATGTTTTATTTATATGGAAGAGGCAGATGGCATACAAATAATTTATAAGTAACACTCTTCTTCAGTAAGCAACAAATATAATAGACTATAGTAAATGTAAAAAAAAATTATTATATTTTATTTTTCAACTCCATCTCAAAATTTTAGGTTTTTTCCCCACTAAAAAACAAAGTTAAAAGACTATAATCCACG
>CAWUDS030002219.1:15125616-15149760 GCA_963859935.3 Lathyrus sativus | reverse complement strand
GAGGTGAAGAAACCAAAATTTGGGTGATAGAGAAGAAGAAAAACATAGAAATTTTTTACATCTATTATACCATAATAAAATGTGATTATGGTGAACACAAATAACATTGAGATTGAATATTTAATTTTAGTGATTACCCATGTAGATATAATTTATTTGTCATTCATTTATACTCTTTTAACTATGTGCCTTACTGACAAACACACATGAAATTTGGTGATGGAGAAGAAACATATTGAACATATTTACATCTAATTTGCCATAATTCAATGTGAAAATGGTAAATATTAATTAATTTGAGCTTGATTATTTAATTTTGAATATTACATATATTATACAAAATATATGTCATGGATTATACTCTTTTAAATTTGTTTTTTGGTGGGGGAAAACCTAAAATTTTGTGATGGAGTAGAAAAATAAAATATAACTAATCATTTTCATTTACTGTAGTCTATTATGTATTTCTGCTTAGTGATAATAAAAACCTAAAACTTTGGGATGGTGAGGAAAAATATAGAATATTTTTAACTATGTAATATACCATAAGTCAATATGAATACTATGAATATAGACAATATTGAGCTTGAATATTTTATTTTAATTGTTTTACATACATATAAATTATGGGTCATTCATTTGTAGTCTCTTAACTTAGTTTCTCAGAGGTGAAGAAACCAAAATTTTGGTGATGGAGAACAAGAAAAACATAGAAATTTTTTACAACTATTATACCATAATAAAATGTGATTATGGTGAACACAAATAACGTTGGGATTGACTATTTGATTTTAGTGATTACCCATGTAGATATAATTTATTTGTCATTAATTTATTCTCTTTTAACTATGTGCCTTACTGACGAACACACATGAAATTTGGTGATGGAGAAGAAACATATTGAACATATTTACATCTAATTTGCCATAATTCAATGTGAAAATGGTAAATATGAATAAATTTGAGCTTGATTATTTAATTTTAATTTTTACCTATATTATATAAAATATATGTCATGGATTATACTCTTTTAATTTTGTATTTTGGTGGGGGAAAACCTAAAATTTTGTGATGGAGTAGAAAAATAAAATATAACTAATCATTTACATTTACTGTAGTCTATTATGTATTTCTGCTTAGTGATAAAAAAACCTAAAACTTAGGGATGGTGAGGAAAAATATAGAATATTTTTAGATGTAATATACCATAAGTCAATGTGAATACTATGAATATAGACAATATTGAGCTTGATTTTTTATTTTAATTGTTCTACATACATGTAAATTACTGCTCATTCATTTGTAGTCTCTTAACTTAGTTTCTCAGAGGTGAAGAAACCAAAATTTTGGTGATGGAGAAGAAGAAAAACATAGAAATTTTTTACATCTATTATACCATAATAAAATGTGATTATGGTGAACACAAATAACATTGAGATTGAATATTTAATTTTAGTGATTACCCATGTAGATATAATTTATTTGGCATTCATTTATACTCTTTTAACTATGTGCCATACTGACGAACACACATGAAATTTGGTGATGGAGAAGAAACATATTGAACATATTTACATCTAATTTGCCATAATTCAATGTGAAAATGGTAAATATAAATTAATTTGAGCTTGATTATTTAATTTTCATTTTTACGTATATTATACAAAATATATGTCTTGGATTATACTCTTTTAAATTTGTTTTTTGGTGGGGGAAAACCTAAAATTTTGTGATGGAGTAGAAAATAAAATATAACTAATCATTTACATTTACTATAGTTTATTATGTATTTCTGCTTAGTGATAATAAAAACCTAAAACTTTGGGATGGTGAGGAAAAATATAGAATATTTTTAGATGTAATATACCATAAGTCAATGTGAATACTATGAATATAGACAATATTGAGCTTGAATATTTTATTTTAATTGTTTTACATACATATAAATTATGGGTCATTCATTTGTAGTCTCTTAACTTAGTTTCTCAGAGGTGAAGAAACCAAAATTTTGGTGATGGAGAAGAAGAAAAACATAGAAATTTTTTACAACTATTATACCATAATAAAATGTGATTATGGTGAACACAAATAACGTTGGGATTGAACATTTGATTTTAGTGATTACCCATGTAGATATAATTTATTTGTCATTAATTTATACTCTTTTAACTATGTGCCTTACTGACGAACACACATGAAATTTGGTGATGGAGAAGAAACATATTGAACATATTTACATCTAATTTGCCATAATTCAATGTGAAAATGGTAAATATGAATAAATTTGAGCTTGATTATTTAATTTTAATTTTTGCCTATATTATATAAAATATATGTCATGGATTATACTCTTTTAATTTTGTATTTTGGTGGGGGAAAACCTAAAATTTTGTGATGGAGTAGAAAAATAAAATATAACTAATCATTTACATTTACTGTAGTCTATTATGTATTTCTGCTTAGTGATAAAAAACCTAAAACTTAGGGATGGTGAGGAAAAATGTAGAATATTTTTAGATGTAATATACCATAAGTCAATATGAATACTATGAATATAGACAATATTGAGCTTTATTTTTTATTTTAATTGTTCTACATACATATAAATTACGGGTCATTCATTTGTAGTCTCTTAACTTAGTTTCTCAGAGGTGAAGAAATCAAAATTTGGGTGATAGAGAAGAAGAAAAACATAGAAATTTTTTACATCTATTATACCATAATAAAATGTGATTATGGTGAACACAAATAACATTGAGATTGAATATTTAATTTTAGTGATTACCCATGTAGATATAATTTATTTGTCATTCATTTATACTCTTTTAACTATGTGCCTTACTGACAAACACACATGAAATTTGGTGATGGAGAAGAAACATATTGAACATATTTACATCTAATTTGCCATAATTCAATGTGAAAATGGTAAATATTAATTAATTTGAGCTTGATTATTTAATTTTGAATTTTACATATATTATACAAAATATATGTCATGGATTATACTCTTTTAAATTTGTTTTTTGGTGGGGGAAAACCTAAAATTTTGTGATGGAGTAGAAAAATAAAATATAACTAATCATTTACATTTACTGTAGTTTATTATGTATTTCTTCTTAGTGATAATAAAAACCTAAAACTTTGGGATGGTGAGGAAAAATATAGAATATTTTTAGATGTAATATACCATAAGTCAATGTGAATACTATGAATATAGACAATATTGAGCTTGAATATTTTATTTTAATTGTTTTACATACATATAAATTATGGGTCATTCATTTGTAGTCTCTTAACTTAGTTTCTCAGAGGTGAAGAAACCAAAATTTTGGTGATGGAGAACAAGAAAAACATAGAAATTTTTTACAACTATTATACCATAATAAAATGTGATTATGGTGAACACAAATAACGTTGGGATTGAATATTTGATTTTAGTGATTACCCATGTAGATATAATTTATTTGTCATTAATTTATTCTCTTTTAACTATGAGCCTTACTGACGAACACACATGAAATTTGGTGATGGAGAAGAAACATATTGAACATATTTACATCTAATTTGCCATAATTCAATGTGAAAATGGTAAATATGAATAAATTTGAGCTTGATTATTTAATTTTAATTTTTACCTATATTATATAAAATATATGTCATGGATTATACTCTTTTAACTTTGTAATTTGGTGGGGGAAAACCTAAAATTTTGTGATGGAGTAGAAAAATAAAATATAACTTATCATTAACATTTACTGTAGTCTATTATATATTTCTGCTTAGTGATAAAAAAACCTAAAACTTAGGGATGGTGAAGAAAAATATAGAATATTTTTAGATGTAATATACCATAAGTCAATGTGAATACTATGAATATAGACAATATTGAGCTTGATTTTTTATTTTAATTGTTCTACATACATATAAATTATGGGTCATTCATTTGTAGTCTCTTAACTTAGTTTCTCAGAGGTGAAGAAACCAAAATTTTGGTGATGGAGAAGAAGAAAAACATAGAAATTTTTTACATCTATTATACCATAATAAAATGTAATTATGGTGAACACAAATAACATTGAGATTGAATATTTAATTTTAGTGATTACCCATGTAGATATAATTTATTTGTCATTCATTTATACTCTTTTAACTATGTGCCTTACTGACGAACACACATGAAATTTGGTGATGGAGAAGAAACATATTGAACATATTTACATCTAATTTGCCATAATTCAATGTGAAAATGGTAAATATAAATTAATTTGAGCTTGATTATTTAATTTTGATTTTTACGTATATTATACAAAATATGTGTCTTGGATTATACTCTTTTAAATTTGTTTTTTGGTGGGGGAAAACCTAAAATTTTGTGATGGAGTAGAAAAATAAAATATAACTAATCATTTACATTTACTGTAGTTTATTATGTATTTCTGCTTAGTGATAATAAAAACCTAAAACTTTGGGATGGTGAGGAAAAATATAGAATATTTTTAGATGTAATATACCATAAGTCAATGTGAATACTATGAATATAGACAATATTGAGCTTGAATATTTTATTTTAATTGTTTTACATACATATAAATTATGGGTCATTCATTTGTAGTCTCTTAACTTAGTTTCTCAGAGGTGAAGAAACCAAAATTTTGGTGATGGAGAAGAAGAAAAACATAGAAATTTTTTACAACTATTATACCATAATAAAATGTGATTATGGTGAACACAAATAACGTTGGGATTGAACATTTGATTTTAGTGATTACCCATGTAGATATAATTTATTTGTCATTAATTTATACTCTTTTAACTATGTGCCTTACTGACGAACACACATGAAATTTGGTGATGGAGAAGAAACATATTGAACATATTTACATCTAATTTGCCATAATTCAATGTGAAAATGGTAAATATGAATAAATTTGAGCTTGATTATTTAATTTTAATTTTTACCTATATTATATAAAATATATGTCATGGATTATACTCTTTTAATTTTGTATTTTGGTGGGGGAAAACCTAAAATTTTGTGATGGAGTAGAAAAATAAAATATAACTAATCATTTACATTTACTGTAGTCTATTATGTATTTCTGCTTAGTGATAAAAAAAACCTAAAACTTAGGGATGGTGAGGAAAAATATAGAATATTTTTAGATGTAATATACCATAAGTCAATGTGAATACTATGAATATAGACAATATTGATCTTGAATATTTTATTTTAATTGTTCTACGTACATGTAAATTACGGGTCATTCATTTGTAGTCTCTTAACTTAGTTTCTCAGAGGTGAAGAAACCAAAATTTTGGTGATGGAGAAGAAGAAAAACATAGAAATTTTTTACATCTATTATACCATAATAAAATGTGATTATGGTGAACACAAATAACATTGAGATTGAATATTTAATTTTAGTGATTACCCATGTAGATATAATTTATTTGTCATTCATTTATACTCTTTTAACTATGTGCCTTACTGACGAACACACATGAAATTTGGTGATGGAGAAGAAACATATTGAACATATTTACATCTAATTTGTCATAATTCAATGTGAAAATGGTAAATATGAATAAATTTGAGCTTGATTATTTAATTTTAATTTTTACCTATATTATATAAAATATATGTCATGGATTATACTCTTTTAACTTTGTATCTTGGTGGGGGAAAACCTAAAATTTTGTGATGGAGTAGAAAAAAAAAATATAACTAATCATTTACATTTACTGTAGTCTATTATGTATTTCTGCTTAGTGATAAAAAACCTAAAACTTAGGGATGGTGAGGAAAAATGTAGAATATTTTTAGATGTAATATACCATAAGTCAATATGAATACTATGAATATAGACAATATTGAGCTTTATTTTTTATTTTAATTGTTCTACATACATATAAATTACGGGTCATTCATTTGTAGTCTCTTAACTTAGTTTCTCAGAGGTGAAGAAACCAAAATTTGGGTGATAGAGAAGAAGAAAAACATAGAAATTTTTTACATCTATTATACCATAATAAAATGTGATTATGGTGAACACAAATAACATTGAGATTGAATATTTAATTTTAGTGATTACCCATGTAGATATAATTTATTTGTCATTCATTTATACTCTTTTAACTATGTGCCTTACTGACAAACACACATGAAATTTGGTGATGGAGAAGAAACATATTGAACATATTTACATCTAATTTGCCATAATTCAATGTGAAAATGGTAAATATTAATTAATTTGAGCTTGATTATTTAATTTTGAATTTTACATATATTATACAAAATAAATGTCATGGATTATACTCTTTTAAATTTGTTTTTTGGTGGGGGAAAACCTAAAATTTTGTGATGGAGTAGAAAAATAAAATATAACTAATCATTTACATTTACTGTAGTTTATTATGTATTTCTGCTTAGTGATAATAAAAACCTAAAACTTTGGGATGGTGAGGAAAAATATAGAATATTTTTAGATGTAATATACCATAAGTCAATGTGAATACTATGAATATAGACAATATTGAGCTTGAATATTTTATTTTAATTGTTTTACATACATATAAATTATGGGTCATTCATTTGTAGTCTCTTAACTTAGTTTCTCAGAGGTGAAGAAACCAAAATATTGGTGATGGAGAAGAAGAAAAACATAGAAATTTTTTACAACTATTATACCATAATAAAATGTGATTATGGTGAACACAAATAACGTTGGGATTGAACATTTGATTTTAGTGATTACCCATGTAGATATAATTTATTTGTCATTAATTTATACTCTTTTAACTATGTGCCTTACTGACGAACACACATGAAATTTGGTGATGGAGAAGAAACATATTAAACATATTTACATCTAATTTGCCATAATTCAATGTGAAAATGGTAAATATGAATAAATTTGAGCTTGATTATTTAATTTTAATTTTTACCTATATTATATAAAATATATGTCATGTATTATACTCTTTTAATTTTGTATTTTGGTGGGGGAAAACCTAAAATTTTGTGATGGAGTAGAAAAATAAAATATAACTAATCATTTACATTTACTGTAGTCTATTATGTATTTCTGCTTAGTGATAAAAAAAACCTAAAACTTAGGGATGGTGAGGAAAAATATAGAATATTTTTAGATGTAATATACCATAAGTCAATGTGAATACTATGAATATAGACAATATTGATCTTGATTATTTTATTTTAATTGTTCTACATACATGTAAATTACGGGTCATTCATTTGTAGTCTCTTAACTTAGTTTCTCAGAGGTGAAGAAACCAAAATTTTGGTGATGGAGAAGAAGAAAAACATAGAAATTTTTTACATCTATTATACCATAATAAAATGTGATTATGGTGAACACAAATAACATTGAGATTGAATATTTAATTTTAGTGATTACCCATGTAGATATAATTTATTTGTCATTAATTTATTCTCTTTTAACTATGTGCCTTACTGACGAACACACATGAAATTTGGTGATGGAGAAGAAACATATTGAACATATTTTCATCTAATTTGCCATAATTCAATGTGAAAATGGTAAATATGAATAAATTTGAGCTTGATTATTTAATTTTAATTTTTACCTATATTATATAAAATATATGTCATGGATTATACTCTTTTAATTTTGTATTTTGGTGGGGGAAAACCTAAAATTTTGTGATGGAGTAGAAAAATAAAATATAACTAATCATTTACATTTACTGTAGTCTATTATGTATTTCTGCTTAGTGATAAAAAAACCTAAAACTTAGGGATGGTGAGGAAAAATATAGAATATTTTTATATGTAATATACCATAAGTCAATGTGAATACTATGAATATAGACAATATTGAGCTTGATTTTTTATTTTAATTGTTCTACATACATGTAAATTACTGCTCATTCATTTGTAGTCTCTTAACTTAGTTTCTCAGAGGTGAAGAAACCAAAATTTTGGTGATGGAGAAGAAGAAAAACATAGAAATTTTTTACATCTATTATACCATAATAAAATGTGATTATGGTGAACACAAATAACATTGAGATTGAATATTTAATTTTAGTGATTACCCATGTAGATATAATTTATTTGGCATTCATTTATACTCTTTTAACTATGTGCCTTACTGACGAACACACATGAAATTTGGTGATGGAGAAGAAACATGTTGAACATATTTACATCTAATTTGCCATAATTCAATGTGAAAATGGTAAATATAAATTAATTTGAGCTTGATTATTTAATTTTGATTTTTACGTATATTATACAAAATATATGTCTTGGATTATACTCTTTTAAATTTGTTTTTTGGTGGGGGAAAACCTAAAATTTTTTGATGGAGTAGAAAAATAAAATATAACTAATCATTTACATTTACTGTAGTTTATTATGTATTTCTGCTTAGTGATAATAAAAACCTAAAACTTTGGGATGGTGAGGAAAAATATAGAATATTTTTAGATGTAATATACCATAAGTCAATGTGAATACTATGAATATAGACAATATTGAGCTTGAATATTTTATTTTAATTGTTTTACATACATATAAATTATGGGTCATTCATTTGTAGTCTCTTAACTTAGTTTCTCAGAGGTGAAGAAACCAAAATTTTGGTGATGGAGAAGAAGAAAAACATAGAAATTTTTTACAACTATTATACCATAATAAAATGTGATTATGGTGAACACAAATAACGTTGGGATTGAACATTTGATTTTAGTGATTACCCATGTAGATATAATTTATTTGTCATTAATTTATACTCTTTTAACTATGTGCCTTACTGACGAACACACATGAAATTTGGTGATGGAGAAGAAACATATTGAACATATTTACATCTAATTTGCCATAATTCAATGTGAAAATGGTAAATATGAATAAATTTGAGCTTGATTATTTAATTTTAATTTTTACCTATATTATATAAAATATATGTCATGGATTATACTCTTTTAATTTTGTATTTTGGTGGGGGAAAACCTAAAATTTTGTGATGGAGTAGAAAAATAAAATATAACTAATCATTTACATTTACTGTAGTCTATTATGTATTTCTGCTTAGTGATAAAAAAAACCTAAAACTTAGGGATGGTGAGGAAAAATATAAAATATTTTTAGATGTAATATACCATAAGTCAATGTGAATACTATGAATATAGACAATATTGATCTTGAATATTTTATTTTAATTGTTCTACATACATGTAAATTACGGGTCATTCATTTGTAGTCTCTTAACTTAGTTTCTCAGAGGTGAAGAAACCAAAATTTTGGTGATGGAGAAGAAGAAAAACATAGAAATTTTTTACATCTATTATACCATAATAAAATGTGATTATGGTGAACACAAATAACATTGAGATTGAATATTTAATTTTAGTGATTACCCATGTAGATATAATTTATTTGTCATTCATTTATACTCTTTTAACTATGTGCCTTACTGACGAACACACATGAAATTTGGTGATGGAGAAGAAACATATTGAACATATTTACATCTAATTTGTCAGAATTCAATGTGAAAATGGTAAATATGAATAAATTTGAGCTTGATTATTTAATTTTAATTTTTACCTATATTATATAAAATATATGTCATGGATTATACTCTTTTAATTTTGTAATTTGGTGGGGGAAAACCTAAAATTTTGTGATGGAGTAGAAAAATAAAATATAACTAATCATTTACATTTACTGTAGTCTATTATGTATTTCTGCTTAGTGATAAAAAAAAACCTAAAACTTAGGGATGGTGAGGAAAAATATAGAATATTTTTAGATGTAATATACCATAAGTCAATGTGAATACTATGAATATAGACAATATTGATCTTGATTATTTTATTTTAATTGTTTTACATACATATAAATTATGGGTCATTCATTTGTAGTCTCTTAACTTAGTTTCTCAGAGGTGAAGAAACCAAAATTTTGGTGATGGAGAAGAAGAAAAACATAGAAATTTTTTACATCTATTATACCATAATAAAATGTGATTATCGTGAACACAAATAACATTGAGATTGAATATTTAATTTTAGTGATTAGCCATGTAGATATAATTTATTTGTCATTCATTTATACTCTTTTAACTATGTGCCTTACTGACGAACACACATGAAATTTGGTGATGGAGAAGAAACATATTGAACATATTTACATCTAATTTGCCATAATTCAATGTGAAAATGGTAAATATAAATTAATTTGAGCTTGATTATTTAATTTTGATTTTTACGTGTATTATACAAAATATATGTCTTGGATTATACTCTTTTAAATTTGTTTTTTGGTGGGGGAAAACCTAAAATTTTGTGATGGAGTAGAAAAATAAAATATAACTAATCATTTACATTTACTGTAGTTTATTATGTATTTCTGCTTAGTGATAATAAAAACCTAAAACTTTGGGATGGTGAGGAAAAATATAGAATATTTTTAGATGTAATATACCATAAGTCAATGTGAATACTATGAATATAGACAATATTGAGCTTGAATATTTTATTTTAATTGTTTTACATACATATAAATTATGGGTCATTCATTTGTAGTCTCTTAACTTAGTTTCTCAGAGGTGAAGAAACCAAAATTTTGGTGATGGAGAAGAAGAAAAACATAGAAATTTTTTACAACTATTATACCATAATAAAATGTGATTATGGTGAACACAAATAACGTTGGGATTGAACATTTGATTTTAGTGATTACCCATGTAGATATAATTTATTTGTCATTAATTTATACTCTTTTAACTATGTGCCTTACTGACGAACACACATGAAATTTGGTGATGGAGAAGAAACATATTGAACATATTTACATCTAATTTGCCATAATTCAATGTGAAAATGGTAAATATGAATAAATTTGAGCTTGATTATTTATTTTTAATTTTTACCTATATTATATAAAATATATGTCATGGATTATACTCTTTTAATTTTGTATTTTGGTGGGGGAAAACCTAAAATTTTGTGATGGAGTAAAAAAATAAAATATAACTAATCATTTACATTTACTGTAGTCTATTATGTATTTCTGCTTAGTGATAAAAAAAACCTAAAACTTAGGGATGGTGAGGAAAAATATAGAATATTTTTAGATGTAATATACCATAAGTCAATGTGAATACTATGAATATAGACAATATTGAGCTTGAATATTTTATTTTAATTGTTCTACATACATGTAAATTACGGGTCATTCATTTGTAGTCTCTTAACTTAGTTTCTCAGAGGTGAAGAAACCAAAATTTTGGTGATGGAGAAGAAGAAAAACATAGAAATTTTTTACAACTATTATACCATAATAAAATATGATTATGGTGAACACAAATAACGTTGGGATTGAACATTTGATTTTTGTGATTACCCATGTAGATATAATTTATTTGTCATTAATTTATAATCTTTTAACTATGTGCCTTACTGACAAACACACATGAAATTTGGTGATGGAGAAGAAACATATTGAACATATTTACATCTAATTTGCCATAATTCAATGTGAAAATGGTAAATATGAATAAATTTGAGCTTGATTATTTAATTTTAATTTTTACCTATATTATATAAAATATATGTCATGGATTATACTCTTTTAATTTTGTAATTTGGTGGGGGAAAACCTAAAATTTTGTGATGGAGTAGAAAAATAAAATATAACTAATCATTTACATTTACTGTAGTCTATTATGTATTTCTGCTTAGTGATAAAAAAAAACCTAAAACTTAGGGATGGTGAGGAAAAATATAGAATATTTTTAGATGTAATATACCATAAGTCAATGTGAATACTATGAATATAGACAATATTGATCTTGATTATTTTATTTTAATTGTTCTACATACATGTAAATTACAGCTCATTCATTTGTAGTCTCTTAACTTAGTTTCTCAGAGGTGAAGAAACCAAAATTTTGGTGATGGAGAAGAAGAAAAACATAGAAATTTTTTACATCTATTATACCAAAACAAAATGTGATTATGGTGAACACAAATAAGATTGAGATTGAATATTTAATTTTAGTGATTACACGTGTAGACATAATTTATTTGTCATTCATTTATACTCTTTGAACTATATGCCTTACTAACGAACACACATGAAATTTAGTGATGGAGAAGAAACATATTGAACATATTTACATCTAATTTACCATAATTCAACGTGAAAATGGTAAATATAAATAAATTTGAGCTTGATTATTTAATTTTAATTTTTACCTATATTATATAAAATATATGTCATGGATTGTACTCTTTTATCTTTGTTTTTTGGTGGGGGAAAACCTAAAATTTTGTAATGGAGTAGAAAAATAAAATATAACTAATCATTTACATTTACTGTAGTCTATTATGTATTTCTGCTTAGTGATAAAAAACCTAAAACTTAGGGATGGTGAGGAAAAATATAGAATATTTTTAGATGTAATATACCATAAGTCAATATGAATACTATGAATATAGACAATATTGAGCTTGATTTTTTATTTTAATTGTTCTACATACATATAAATTACGGGTCATTCATTTGTAGTCTCTTAACTTAGTTTCTCAGAGGTGAAGAAACCAAAATTTTGGTGATAGAGAAGAAGAAAAACATAGAAATTTTTTACATCTATTATACCATAATAAAATGTGATTATGGTGAACACAAATAACATTGAGATTGAATATTTAATTTTAGTGATTACCCATGTATATATAATTTATTTGTCATTCATTTATACTCTTTTAACTATGTGCCTTACTGACAAACACACATGAAATTTGGTGATGGAGAAGAAACATATTGAACATATTTACATCTAATTTGCCATAATTCAATGTGAAAATGGTAAATATTAATTAATTTGAGCTTGATTATTTAATTTTGAATTTTACATATATTATACAAAATATATGTCATGGATTATACTCTTTTAAATTTGTTTTTTGGTGGGGGAAAACCTAAAATTTTGTGATGGAGTAGAAAAATAAAATATAACTAATCATTTACATTTACTGTAGTTTATTATGTATTTCTGCTTAGTGATAATAAAAACCTAAAACTTTGGGATGGTGAGGAAAAATATAGAATATTTTTAGATGTAATATACCATAAGTCAATGTGAATACTATGAATATAGACAATATTGAGCTTGAATATTTTATTTTAATTGTTCTACATACATATAAATTACGGGTCATTCATTTGTAGTCTCTTAACTTAGTTTCTCAGAGGTGAAGAAACCAAAATTTTGGTGATGGAGAAGAAGAAAAACATAGAAATTTTTTACAACTATTATACCATAATAAAATATGATTATGGTGAACACAAATAACGTTGGGATTGAACATTTGATTTTAGTGATTACCCATGTAGATATAATTTATTTGTAATTAATTTATACTCTTTTAACTATGTGCCTTACTGACGAACACACATGAAATTTGGTGATGGAGAAGAAACATATTGAACATATTTACATCTAATTTGCCATAATTCAATGTGAAAATGGTAAATATGAATAAATTTGAGCTTGATTATTTAATTTTAGTTTTTACCTATATTATATAAAATATATGTCATGGATTATACTCTTTTAATTTTGTAATTTGGTGGGGGAAAACCTAAAATTTTGTGATGGAGTAGAAAAATAAAATATAACTAATCATTTACATTTACTGTAGTCTATTATGTATTTCTGCTTAGTGATAAAAAAAAACCTAAAACTTAGGGATGGTGAGGAAAAATATAGAATATTTTTAGATGTAATATACCATAAGTCAATGTGAATACTATGAATATAGACAATATTGATCTTGATTATTTTATTTTAATTGTTCTACATACATGTAAATTACAGCTCATTCATTTGTAGTCTCTTAACTTAGTTTCTCAGAGGTGAAGAAACCAAAATTTTGGTGATGGAGAAGAAGAAAAACATAGAAATTTTTTACATCTATTATACCAAAACAAAATGTGATTATGGTGAACACAAATAAGATTGAGATTGAATATTTAATTTTAGTGATTACACGTGTAGACATAATTTATTTGTCATTCATTTATACTCTTTGAACTATATGCCTTACTAACGAACACACATGAAATTTAGTGATGGAGAAGATACATATTGAACATATTTACATCTAATTTACCATAATTCAACGTGAAAATGGTAAATATAAATAAATTTGAGCTTGATTATTTAATTTTAATTTTTACCTATATTATATAAAATATATGTCATGGATTGTACTCTTTTATCTTTGTTTTTTGGTGGGGGAAAACCTAAAATTTTGTAATGGAGTAGAAAAATAAAATATAACTAATCATTTACATTTACTGTAGTCTATTATGTATTTCTGCTTAGTGATAAAAAACCTAAAACTTAGGGATGGTGAGGAAAAATATAGAATATTTTTAGATGTAATATACCATAAGTCAATATGAATACTATGAATATAGACAATATTGAGCTTGATTTTTTATTTTAATTGTTCTACATACATATAAATTACGGGTCATTCATTTGTAGTCTCTTAACTTAGTTTCTCAGAGGTGAAGAAACCAAAATTTTGGTGATAGAGAAGAAGCAAAACATAGAAATTTTTTACATCTATTATACCATAATAAAATGTGATTATGGTGAACACAAATAACATTGAGATTGAATATTTAATTTTAGTGATTACCCATGTAGATATAATTTATTTGTCATTCATTTATACTCTTTTAACTATGTGCCTTACTGACAAACACACATGAAATTTGGTGATGGAGAAGAAACATATTGAACATATTTACATCTAATTTGCCATAATTCAATGTGAAAATGGTAAATATTAATTAATTTGAGCTTGATTATTTAATTTTGAATTTTACATATATTATACAAAATATATGTCATGGATTATACTCTTTTAAATTTGTTTTTTGGTGGGGGAAAACCTAAAATTTTGTGATGGAGTAGAAAAATAAAATATAACTAATCATTTACATTTACTGTAGTTTATTATGTATTTCTGCTTAGTGATAATAAAAACCTAAAACTTTGGGATGGTGAGGAAAAATATAGAATATTTTTAGATGTAATATACCATAAGTCAATGTGAATACTATGAATATAGACAATATTGAGCTTGAATATTTTATTTTAATTGTTTTACATACATATAAATTATGGGTCATTCATTTGTAGTCTCTTAACTTAGTTTCTCAGAGGTGAAGAAACCAAAATTTTGGTGATGGAGAAGAAGAAAAACATAGAAATTTTTTACAACTATTATACCATAATAAAATGTGATTATGGTGAACACAAATAACGTTGGGATTGAACATTTGATTTTAGTGATTACCCATGTAGATATAATTTATTTGTCATTAATTTATACTCTTTTAACTATGTGCCTTACTGACGAACACACATGAAATTTGGTGATGGAGAAGAAACATATTGAACATATTTACATCTAATTTGCCATAATTCAATGTGAAAATGGTAAATATGAATAAATTTGAGCTTGATTATTTAATTTTAATTTTTACCTATATTATATAAAATATATGTCATGGATTATACTCTTTTAATTTTGTATTTTGGTGGGGGAAAACCTAAAATTTTGTGATGGAGTAGAAAAATAAAATATAACTAATCATTTACATTTACTGTAGTCTATTATGTATTTCTGCTTAGTGATAAAAAAAACCTAAAACTTAGGGATGGTGAGGAAAAATATAGAATATTTTTAGATGTAATATACCATAAGTCAATGTGAATACTATGAATATAGACAATATTGATCTTGAATATTTTATTTTAATTGTTCTACATACATGTAAATTACGGGTCATTCATTTGTAGTCTCTTAACTTAGTTTCTCAGAGGTGAAGAAACCAAAATTTTGGTGATGGAGAAGAAGAAAAACATAGAAATTTTTTACAACTATTATACCATAATAAAATATGATTATGGTGAACACAAATAACGTTGGGATTGAACATTTGATTTTTGTGATTACCCATGTAGATATAATTTATTTGTCATTAATTTATAATCTTTTAACTATGTGCCTTACTGACAAACACACATGAAATTTGGTGATGGAGAAGAAACATATTGAACATATTTACATCTAATTTGCCATAATTCAATGTGAAAATGGTAAATATGAATAAATTTGAGCTTGATTATTTAATTTTAATTTTTACCTATATTATATAAAATATATGTCATGGATTATACTCTTTTAATTTTGTAATTTGGTGGGGGAAAACCTAAAATTTTGTGATGGAGTAGAAAAATAAAATATAACTAATCATTTACATTTACTGTAGTCTATTATGTATTTCTGCTTAGTGATAAAAAAAAACCTAAAACTTAGGGATGGTGAGGAAAAATATAGAATATTTTTAGATGTAATATACCATAAGTCAATGTGAATACTATGAATATAGACAATATTGATCTTGATTATTTTATTTTAATTGTTCTACATACATGTAAATTACAGCTCATTCATTTGTAGTCTCTTAACTTAGTTTCTCAGAGGTGAAGAAACCAAAATTTTGGTGATGGAGAAGAAGAAAAACATAGAAATTTTTTACATCTATTATACCAAAACAAAATGTGATTATGGTGAACACAAATAAGATTGAGATTGAATATTTAATTTTAGTGATTACACGTGTAGACATAATTTATTTGTCATTCATTTATACTCTTTGAACTATATGCCTTACTAACGAACACACATGAAATTTAGTGATGGAGAAGAAACATATTGAACATATTTACATCTAATTTACCATAATTCAACGTGAAAATGGTAAATATAAATAAATTTGAGCTTGATTATTTAATTTTAATTTTTACCTATATTATATAAAATATATGTCATGGATTGTACTCTTTTATCTTTGTTTTTTGGTGGGGGAAAACCTAAAATTTTGTAATGGAGTAGAAAAATAAAATATAACTAATCATTTACATTTACTGTAGTCTATTATGTATTTCTGCTTAGTGATAAAAAACCTAAAACTTAGGGATGGTGAGGAAAAATATAGAATATTTTTAGATGTAATATACCATAAGTCAATATGAATACTATGAATATAGACAATATTGAGCTTGATTTTTTATTTTAATTGTTCTACATACATATAAATTACGGGTCATTCATTTGTAGTCTCTTAACTTAGTTTCTCAGAGGTGAAGAAACCAAAATTTTGGTGATAGAGAAGAAGAAAAACATAGAAATTTTTTACATCTATTATACCATAATAAAATGTGATTATGGTGAACACAAATAACATTGAGATTGAATATTTAATTTTAGTGATTACCCATGTATATATAATTTATTTGTCATTCATTTATACTCTTTTAACTATGTGCCTTACTGACAAACACACATGAAATTTGGTGATGGAGAAGAAACATATTGAACATATTTACATCTAATTTGCCATAATTCAATGTGAAAATGGTAAATATTAATTAATTTGAGCTTGATTATTTAATTTTGAATTTTACATATATTATACAAAATATATGTCATGGATTATACTCTTTTAAATTTGTTTTTTGGTGGGGGAAAACCTAAAATTTTGTGATGGAGTAGAAAAATAAAATATAACTAATCATTTACATTTACTGTAGTTTATTATGTATTTCTGCTTAGTGATAATAAAAACCTAAAACTTTGGGATGGTGAGGAAAAATATAGAATATTTTTAGATGTAATATACCATAAGTCAATGTGAATACTATGAATATAGACAATATTGAGCTTGAATATTTTATTTTAATTGTTTTACATACATATAAATTATGGGTCATTCATTTGTAGTCTCTTAACTTAGTTTCTCAGAGGTGAAGAAACCAAAATTTTGGTGATGGAGAAGAAGAAAAACATAGAAATTTTTTACAACTATTATACCATAATAAAATATGATTATGGTGAACACAAATAACGTTGGGATTGAACATTTGATTTTAGTGATTACCCATGTAGATATAATTTATTTGTAATTAATTTATACTCTTTTAACTATGTGCCTTACTGACGAACACACATGAAATTTGGTGATGGAGAAGAAACATATTGAACATATTTACATCTAATTTGCCATAATTCAATGTGAAAATGGTAAATATGAATAAATTTGAGCTTGATTATTTAATTTTAGTTTTTACCTATATTATATAAAATATATGTCATGGATTATACTCTTTTAATTTTGTAATTTGGTGGGGGAAAACCTAAAATTTTGTGATGGAGTAGAAAAATAAAATATAACTAATCATTTACATTTACTGTAGTCTATTATGTATTTCTGCTTAGTGATAATAAAAACCTAAAACTTTGGGATGGTGAGGAAAAATATAGAATATTTTTAGATGTAATATACCATAAGTCAATGTGAATACTATGAATATAGACAATATTGATCTTGTATATTTTATTTTAATTGTTCTACATACATGTAAATTACAGCTCATTCATTTGTAGTCTCTTAACTTAGTTTCTCAGAGGTGAAGAAACCAAAATTTTGGTGATGGAGAAGAAGAAAAACATAGAAATTTTTTATATCTATTATACCATAATAAAATGTGATTATGGTGAACATAAATAACATTGAGATTGAATATTCAATTTTAGTGATTACCCATGTAGATATAATTTATTTGTCATTCATTTATACTCTTTTAACTATGTGCCTTACTAACGAACACACATGAAATTTGGTGATGGAGAAGAAACATATTGAACATATTTACATCTAATTTGTCATAATTCAATGTGAAAATGGTAAATATGAATAAATTTGAGCTTGATTATTTAATTTTAATTTTTACCTATATTATATAAAATATATGTCATGGATTATACTCTTTTAACTTTGTATCTTGGTGGGGGAAAACCTAAAATTTTGTGATGGAGTAGAAAAATAACATATAACTAATCATTTACATTTACTGTAGTCTATTATGTATTTCTGCTTAGTGATAAAAAACCTAAAACTTTGGGATGGTGAGGAAAAACATAGAATATTTTTAGATGTAATATACCATAAGTCAATGTGAATACAGTGAATATAGACAATATTGAGCTTGATTATTTTATTTTAACTCTTCTACATAGATATAAATTATGGGTCATTCATTTGTAGTCTCTTAACTTAGTTTCTCAGAGGTGAAGAAACCAAAATTTTGTTGATGGAGAAGAAGAAAAACATAGAAATTTTTTACATCTATTATACCAAAACAAAATGTGATTATGGTGAACACAAATAAGATTGAGATTGAATATTTAATTTTAGTGATTACACGTGTAGACATAATTTATTTGTCATTCATTTATACTCTTTGAACTATGTGCCTTACTAACGAACACACATGAAATTTGGTGATGGAGAAGAAACATATTGAACATATTTACATCTAATTTACCATAATTCAACGTGAAAATGGTAAATATAAATAAATTTGAGCTTGATTATTTAATTTTAATTTTTACCTATATTATATAAAATATATGTCATGGATTATACTCTTTTATCTTTGTTTTTTGGTGGGGGAAAACCTAAAATTTTGTGATGGAGTAGAAAAATAAAATATAACTAATCATTTACATTTGCTATAGTCTATTATATTTTTTTGCTTAGTGATAAAAAACCTAAAAATTTGGGATGATGAAGAAAAATATAGAATATTTTTAGATGTAATTCTTCATAGGGTGTGAGGTGAATTTTCAAAATCTGGTATCTAGAGCTCCGGTTGAGAGATTCAAGGAAGGAAGATAGTGATGCCGATGAACTATCCGAACGGCAACTTTCCGGCGACCCTGCCAATTCTCAAGAAAGACAATTTTGAGAATTGGTGCAAGCAGATTAAGGTAATTTTCTGTTATCAAGATCTTTGGGATCTTGTGAAGGATGGAGTAACATCGCTTGGGGAGAACGTAACGGAGGCGGAAAAGGTTGCGCACAAAGAATTGAAGAAGAAGGATTATAAAGCACTCTTTATAATTCATCAGTATGTTGATCCTGATAACTTTGAATAGGTTAGTGATGTTGATTCAGCAAAAGAAGCATGGGAGATTCTTGAAAAGTCGTTTGGAGGGGTAGAGAAGGTGAAAGAGGTGAGGTTACAAACTCACAAGAGAACCTATGAGTTGCTTCAGATGGAAGACAACGAAAGCATTACAGATTTCTTCACCAGAGTTACAAAGTTGGTGAATCAAATCAAAGTATGTGGAGAAGCGCTGACGACGAAAGCAGTTGTCTCAAAAATTTTGAGATCGTTGGCTCCAAAATTCGACCATGTGGTAGTTGCCATAGAATAGTCGAAAAATCTATCAGTGTTGACGAAGGAAGAGCTTCAAGGGACTCTTGAGTCTCATGAACAGAGGATGGCTGAGAGAGCTGCAGGAAAGTCGAAAGATATGGCTTTGCAGGCGCAGTCAGAAAAGGAAAGAAAAGGCAGAGGTAACTGGAATGGCAACAAAGGAGGAAACCAGTCGAATCAAAAGAAACCATGGAACCAAGGCAACCAAAGAGGTGGTGCTGCAGGTAAAGGAATAGGTGGTGGTCGAAAGACAGACAAAAGCCACATTCAATGTTTCAATTTCCAGAAGTATGGTCATTATTTTAGTGATTGTCCAAAAAGGAAGAGAAATCAAGAGACTGATGCAAAGCTGGCGAAACATGAAGAAGAAGAAGAAACGTTGCTAATGGTCACAACAAGAGATGAAGAAAGATTCCAAGATCAGTGGTGCTTGGACTCAGGATGCTCATCATACATGACTGGAAGGAAAGATTGGTTTGTCAACATAAAGCCCTCGTCGAAGAACACAGTGAAGTTTGCAAATGACAACACTCTAGCAGCTGAAGGTGTTGGTGATGTTCTGATTATGAGGAAAGATGGCAAAAGGTCAACAATTTCCAATGTGTTGAACATACCAGGCATGAAGAGTAATTTGCTCAGTATAGGGCAGCTTGTCGAAAAGAACTACAAGGTAGTTGTCAAAGACAAGATGATGAGAGTTCTCGACATAGGTGGTAGATTAATCTTGAAGGCTCCAATGTCTCAGAATAGGACCTTCAAGATTGGACTCAATGTGATGGAGCACAGATGTCTAGCAACTGCAGCCAGCAGAGATGAGTGGTTATGGCATTTTCGACTAGGTCATCTCAACTTTAATGACATCAAAGAACTGAAGAGAAGAAATATGGTTTCAGGATTACCAGAAATCGACATTCCAAGTGAAGTATGTGAGGAGTGTGTTCAGTCGAAACAACACAAGAATAGCTTCAGCAAGGATGCAGGAAGGAAGTTGAAGGCAATACTTGAAGTCATATACTCTGATGTATGTGGTCCAATCCAGGTGGATTTGATTGGTGGAAATAGATACTTTGTCACGTTTATAGATGATTACAGTCGAAAGTTGTGGACTTACCTCATCAAGAAGAAAAGTGATGTGATTGAGGTATTTTCCATATTCAAGTCCATGGTCGAAAGACAGAGTGGCCGAAAGCTGAAAATTCTGAGGACTGATGGTGGTGGAGAGTATGTGTCGAAAGAGTTCGATACATTATGTGTAAAAGAAGGGATTATGCATGAGGTGGTGCCACCTTACACTCCACAGCAAAATGGGATTGCAGAACGCAAGAACAGAACCATCATGAATATGGTGAGAAGTATGTTGAATGGAAAGCATCTACCTAAAGAATTATGGGGAGAAGCAGTTTCGACAGCAACATATATATTGAACAGATGTCCGACGAAGAAGCTTGAAGGAATCACACCAGAAGAATGTTGGTCTAGTGTCAAGCCTAGTCTCAGTCACTTGAAGGTGTTTGGATCTATAGCACATAGACATGTGCCAGATCAGTTGAGAAGGAAGCTTGATGATAAGTCGAATCAGATGATCTTGATAGGGTATCATTCGACAGGAGGGTACAAGTTGTTCGATCCGATGAATGAGCAGGTAGTGATCAGCAGGGACGTGATCATAGATGAGCTCAAAGAATGGGATTGGACTGATAATGCCAAGAAGGATTCAGTGAGAATCTCTTGTGAAGAACCAGCCACTAAAGTCGAAATAGAAGCTCGACTAGAACCAGTTGCAGATGAAGCAGGTTCAAGCCGACCTCGACGAACAAGACACATGCCTGTAAGGTTTCAAGAATGTGTAATTACATCAGATGATGTAGTCGATGAAGAGGGTGATTTGGTACATTATGCTTTCTATGCAGATGTCGAACCAGTCAATGTAGCTGAGGCATTGAAAGATTCGAAGTGGATGAAAGCAATGATTGAAGATTTGGAGTCCATCAAAGTCAATGATACCTGGTCACTTGTCGAATTGCCGCAAGGCAAGAATGCAATTGATGTGAAGTGGGTTTACAAGGTAAAGGTAAATCCTAAAGGAGAAGTAACTCGACACAAGGCGAGACTTGTGGCGAAAGGATTTCTTCAGAAGGAAGGAATCGACTTCGATGAAGTATTCGCACCTGTTGCTAGAATCGAAACAATCAGGTTGGTTGTTGGTCTAGCAAATATGAACAATTTGCACACATGTCAGATGGACGTGAAGTGTGCATTCCTTAATGGCCCCTTAGACGAAGAAGTTTATGTTGCACAACCAGCTGGGTTTGTGAAACAAGGCGAAGAAAGAAAGGTGTACATGCTTCATAAAGCCCTGTATGGACTTAAGCAAGCTCCAAGAGCTTGGAATAAGAAAATCGACAGCTTCTTAAGGGAGAAGGAATTTGTGAACTGTACAACTGAGCATGGAGTATATGTAAGAAGAAGTAATGGCGAATTGCTTATACTATGTCTCTATGTTGATGATTTGTTGATAACAGGGAGTTGCAAGAAGGAGATCGAAGATTTCAAACATGACCTAAGTGAGGAGTTTGAAATGTCAGACTTAGGAAATCTCTCATATTTCCTTGGCATCGAATTCTACAAGACAAGTAGAGGTTTGATGATGCACCAAAGAAGATATGCAGGCGAAATACTCAAGAGATTTGAGATGCAAGATTGCAACCAAACTTCGACTCCAGCTGAGCCCGGATTGCAACTGTCGAAGGATTCAGATGAAGATGATGTCGATCCAACCCAATACAGAAGACTTATTGGGTCACTTAGATACCTTTGTCACACAAGGCCTGACTTAGCATACAATGTTGGTATGGTAAGTAGATTCATGCAGAAGCCAAAGGTATCACACCTAGCAGCGGCGAAGAGGATACTGAGGTATCTGAAAGGAACTCTTGACTATGGTATTTTGTTTCCAGCAGCTGATGAAGGAAAAGAATGTAAGTTAGTGGGATACACAGACTCCAGTTGGTGTAGTGATGCTGAGGATCGAAAATCCAAAGTTGGTTATGTGTTTATGTTAGGTGGTGCACCAGTTGCTTGGAATTCGAGAAAGGAACCAGTAGTGGCATTGTCATCATACGAAGCAGAATATATAGCTGCTTCTCTTTGTGCATGTCAAGCAACTTGGATGGTGAACTTGGTCGAAGAAATCACAGAGAAGAATCATGGAGCAATTACCATGAAGATAGACAGCATGTCAGCTATCAACTTGGCGAAGAATCCAATAGCTCATGGTCGAAGCAAGCACATCGAAATGAGGTTCCATTATCTTCGAGAGCAGGTAGTAGAAGGGAAGATGAAGTTGGAACACTGCAGAACTGAGAATCAGATTGCAGTATCATGACGAAGGGAGTGCAGGTCGAAGCCTTCAGAAGACTAAGAGCCATGATAAATGTAGACAGTTTAGACACAATGAATTAGGTGGTGTGTTAAATTTAATTCATTGTTTTGATTTGATTTGATATGATTAGATTTGATTTGAATATTTGGGGCCTTTTATGTTTTGGGATTTTGTAAACCTAAAACTATAAATAGGGTGCCTTGCTTTGTATTCAATAATAACATAGACAGATTTCACAGTTGCAGTGTTTACCAAGTGAAAGTTCTATAAGCAATAAGAAATCTCACAGTTGTGGGTAACACATTCTCTCCAAATATTTTCTTCTCTCATTCTTCTCTTTCTTGTGTGTTCTTCTTTTCTTTTGTTGTTCTTGATAATTACTTGTTATTACCATTA
>CAWUDS030002219.1:15100564-15125116 GCA_963859935.3 Lathyrus sativus | reverse complement strand
TTACCTATTTTATGTAAAAATAAGTCATGGATTATAGTCTTTTAACTTTGTTTTTTAGTGGGGAAAAACCTAAAATTTTGTGATGTAGTAGAAAAATAAAATATTATTAATATTTTACATCTACTATAGTCTGTCGTGTTTTTAGCTTAGTGATAAAAAATTTTAAAACTTATTGATGGTGAAGAAAAATATTGAATATTTTTAGATGTAATATACCATAAGTCGATGTGAATATGACGAATATAAACAATACTGAGCTTGATTATTTAATTTTAATTGTTATGCGCATGTATAAATTATGGGGCATTCATTTTTTGTCTCTTAACTTAGTTTCTTAGAGGTGAAGAAACCAAATTTTGGTGATGGAGAAGATGAAAAATATAGAAACTGTTTACATCTATTATACCATAATACAATGTGATTATAGTGAATACAAATAACATTGAGCTCAAATATTTAATTTTATCGATTACCCATGTAGATGTAATTTTTTTGTCATTCATTTACTGCCTTTTAACTCTGTGGCTTAGTGACGAAGAAACATGAAATTTGGTGATGGAGAAGAAACATATTGACTATATTTACATCTAGCTTACCATAATTCAATGTGAAAATGGTAAATATCAATAAATTCCAGCTTGATTATTTATTTTAATTATTACCTATTTTATGTAAAAATAAGTCATGGATTATAGTCTTTTAACTTTGTTTTTTAGTGGGGAAAAACCTAAAATTTTGTGTTGTAGTAGAAAAATAAAATATAATTAATTTTTTACATCTACTATAGTCTATCGTGTTTTTAGCTTAGTGATAAAAAATTTTAAAACTTCGGGATGGTGAAGAAAAATATTGAATATTTTTAGATGTAATATACCATAAGTCGATGTGAATATGACGAATATAAACAATATTGAGCTTGATTATTTTTTTATTTATGGTATCCCGCGATATCCATAAATGATATTTGAACTCCATGAAATACAATGCAATGAGATGCTTTATGGATGCAATGCATGGAAACACACAAGGTCCTAGGTTAAAAGCTTGCATGAGGTTCAAAGGCAAATACCCTCCCCTGAAGTTAGATGGTTCATCCTGTCCTACAAAAGTAACCAGGTTCTACGGGATCTCAATATCATTGATCCTTCACAAGGGTGGTTGTTCAGAAGGCAACTTACTTGCCAACCAAAACCCTCCAAGTTTAAGATCTCAATGAGCGTAGTATCGAGTGTCAACCAACTTCAGTCTGCACCAAAGCCGGCTACCTCACTACCTTCTAAAGGCCAAGATGAGTTAACTAGGGTTCTAAAAGTCAGTTAGTGCATTGACAACATATGGCAGCCTCAATATTATCCTCAACTTGACTTAAGGAATATAAGCACCAACCAAGAAGTCGCACTAACTATGGCCACCAGATCAACCGTATCGATATACGTCGTACAGTTTCCTTGGTCTATTGCCATTTACCTAAGGTACACTAGATCCGGGTTAGGACCTATCTCACAGCACAAGAAACAGTCCCACAATCAAAGCACCAATATATACCTGCAAGTGAATAATAACACAGATAGTAATAAATATGAACAAGTTAGGGATAACCCTCAAATGTTAAGAGAATCCCCAGTGAAGTCGCCATTTTCTGTTGCGGTGGAAATAGGATATCAAACTATTAATTAGTTTGAATCGCAATTCAGTTCACAACCGCTTTTTGATTTATCCGAAGGAAAAGGTCAAAAAGGGAAAACCTATTTTGCATCGTAAACACAATGCGGGGAAAGATCTAGGGTTCGGGGGTTGGTTAAATTTAGGGAAGGTATTAGCACCCTAAACTTCTGTAGTACTCTACAGGAACCTTTTGTCCAGATGTTTACTATTTGCTTTATTATTCTTAAGGTATATGTACAAAGGGATTAAAAGTGAGAAAGGAGACCTAAGGGGTTAATTCTAAGTTTACTCGGCAAGACATCGCATCTTGTGCCTACGTATCCTTACGGGAGTGGAATCAGAGTAATCGTAGTTCCCCTCAAAAGGGAGGTTAGAAACGTCTTGACTGTGGTCAAGGTCTCAAGGGGAATAAACATGTCTTAAGGACATGCTTACGCGGAGTGTAGAAACTCCAAATCTCTACGTTGAATTGTTAAGTTGTAATTAGGGTTAAATTAGGTTAGGGATTTCGCGGCGGGAAACCCTAAAATGAGCGCGGCGGCTCTTTGACCTAATGCTAGGGGTAAAATTGTAATCTTGCCTGCGGCGAGGCATTTGTGAAAATTTAGGGTTGAAAAGGTGTAAGGGTTGAAGGTGAGGACTATTGACACGGCAGCCAAACGGTTAGACCTAACCCTCGGGTGTGTGTAGTGTGACAGAAACAGTGGTAAACGCGTGAGATAATTGAATCATGCAAACAGAGAGATAATGTAAGCAGAAATTTAAAGGCAGAAATTAAAGCGCGATTGTTAGGATTCGCGAGATTACATGATAGGAGCAGATACAATAGGATAATGAAAATTTGAATTGAAATTACACAAAAATAACTACTGGCAGCGTAACAAGCTACAGAACAAGGAAACACTGTTAATAAACCGAATCAGACAGTCAACGGATGAATTATGAGACAAAAGTGCAAGATCGGAGAGATTTTTTTATTGCTTATGCGTAATAAGTTAAAAAAATGTTAAAATAAAAAAAGATTAAGTTTAATTTTTGAAAACAAAATAGTTTAATTTAACTATCTAAAAAAAGTTTTTATTTTTTTATGTTATCATTTTCTAAAAGAGTTTAAGCTAGATTTTTTTTTTTAAAAGAGGTTTAAATTATTATTTTTTTAAAAACAAATGTTTAATTTTTAGAAAAAAAAAAGTTTTAATAAAAATTTAAAAAATAATAAACAAATAATCAAATAAAATAATAAAATAAATAAAATAAAAGATGGTTGGGCCGGGTGTCACTTCCGGACCCAACCCAAACGGATCACAAATTTGGAAGGGGATTAGGGTTCCCCCCCCCAGAACCCTAACGGCGCCTCGTTTCTCTTCTTCTCATATTATCGTTCCTCTTCTCTTTCTTCTTCCTCGATGCTCTCTTCTTCCTCACGCCGCGACCTTCTCTGTTCCTGAAACGAACCACAAAATCATGTGAGATAATACGTTTTACCTTTGATTTGGCCGATGATGCTGAAGCTGAGGCCGTGGAGTTGATTGCCCGTCGTTCTTTGTGAACGATGAAGGTGATCTCTCTGATGTTATGGATTCGCGTTCGGTGATGGTGATCTCTGAGCGATGAGGACGATTGCTTCGTCTGAGCTCACGCTGTTTAGGGTTTTCTGCGTGCGATTTCTTCGCTAGGGTTTCTCCTCGGTGATTTTTCTTGGCCCTCCAGTTAGGGTTCGTACGCGATTCTTCCTCTCCTTTGTACCAGGTTGTATCTCTCTCTTTATATACGCTTTACTTTTTGGGCTTTCAATCTGTATTGGATTTGTATTGCTCTGAGATTTGATTTGATGCGATTTGATTTTGATTTTCCAGATTGAGTTCTAATGCGATGCTTTCTGGGACGATTGGGATCTCAATTCCTTTTTCTGGTATGAACTTGATACTAGTTCGTTGATTGATCCAAAATACATTCCACTGGGATATGATTTGGTTCTTGCTGATACATGATTGGATCCTATTTCTCCTTTTAGGATTTGATTGGGACTTCTCTTGATATGATTCTGAACTTGTTTTGATTCACTTGATTCCATCCCTGATTCGATGTCAAATTTGTTTTCTGTCTTTCTCTGATATAGTTTGCCCTACTCCTTCATACCTTCCTTTTCCAGAATTCCTTGATTGATTCGATTTTGTTGGATTTTTGCAGATAGATTGGATTACCTTTGGATTTCCGTTGACCTGTTGGATATCTGAATTAATTCGAACTGATTTGTTTTTGGACTGATTTGTTTGATTGATTCAGATTGGGAATCAAAATCTTTCTATTGTTTTTCTGATATGATTTGCTTTTAGATTGGATTGATTGATATCTGATTTTGATTCACAGAATTCCTTGAAGGATTCGTTTTTCTGCTCTGTTATCGATCTCGAACTGATTCATTTTTGATTGATGCAACTCAGATTCTCTTCCTCTTCTTCTTTCAGAGAGGGCTTGATGTTGTGTTGGTCTTAGCCGCCGAGACGGGTACGCGGTAATGATGACGATGAGTCTGAACCATTTGGAGTAGTACGCTACAATCCTAGTTTTGCTTATGTTACTGCTTCTGATTGAATTGGTGGGGACGATTAGCTATTATGTTGAGCTGAGCCATGTACTTGTTTGTTTGTGGCTACCCCTGTGATTTTGCCGTATATCTGTTTCGTCTGGATTTTTATTCTGATTCCATTTGAACTGCTTCGTGATAAACTGAATCATTCTTCTCAATTCTTCTGATAGGCGTTGTTGTAGCTCGCCTCACTTGCTACCCGTTTGTGACTGATATTGATTGTACCGCTGTTGGTGTTACTAATGGCTGCTCTTGAAATTGTTTGCAGATGCCAGTCGACTTGTTTTGCTTGCAATTGATACCTGCAGATGTTGAACTGGTGTTGCTCGCTGTGTTGTTGTTTGCAACTGATATCTGTTGCTGCTATGGTTTGTAGCTCAGAAATTGCTTGAAACGGTGATGATGATTCTTGAATCTGAACCGTTTCTTAAAGGCTAATGTTGCAATGTTGGTGCTTGCGAATGATGCTTGCTCGTAGCTGATATTGTTGATGTGAAAAACTTGTTGTTGTGGCACTGTGATGCTTACAGCTGATGCTACCCTGTTATTGCAGGTTGTGACTCGTGTTGTTTCTCTTGGTTTGCTGTAGTTGATATTGGTTCTATGATTTTGTTGCCTGTTTCTTGAACTGAACTGTTATGAAATTGGGGTAATGAATCTTTTGATACCTTGTCCTATGTTATCTTGCCGCTGCTTGTTGTGTGTCTCATTCTTCTGCACATGGTTCAGAACTAATGCTGCTCATGAAATATTTAGGCTTTGAATTCCAAATTCTGAATTTGACATTGATGCGTTTGTGGCTTTTCAGGTGTTGGAACTTCGGAACCACAGCGACTCAGACCTGCCGGCATCCGGGTCTGAGTCAAAACTTGCCTATGTTGCCTTATTCTCGTATCAGTTTGGAAATCCAATCGCGGCAAAACGAATCAGCCCCACTTCTTTTATTTTCTCTATCTCTCGGATGTCCCTTACGATAAGAACAATGATTACCTGATCTGACGCCGGTGGCTCAGATTGGTAACGGGAGTAGGATGCGGCTTTAGTCGTACCCTCCCGACACTCGATGATGATAATATTCTGAGAGTGTCAAACAATCTTCTAACCTCTTTTCCTGTGGTTTGTTTTTGCTTTGATGTGCAGGTGATCAAGAGTCGCGTGAAGAACTCAAGGGAGGAAGATTATGAAGAACACTTAGAAGCTTAGGACTTAGAACTTTTTAGAATAGATAGCCAATGTAATGAACCTTTTTGTAAACCAGTGGGTATAAAGTTCAAAATTATTTATCCATTTTCATTGTAAACTAAATATTTATGAAATAAAGTTCAAAAATATTTATTCACTTCTTATTTGTAAATAATAATTCGAAAATTATTTAAATTCACTCCTTAGATGTAAATTGCAAATACTTATGAATAAAGCTTCAAAAATATTTAAACTCACCTCTTAGTTGTAAATTATAAATATTCACGAATAATATTCACAAATATCTAAACTCATTTCCCTTTTTGTATTGGACAATATTATGAATGAGATCCACTCTCTTTATATTAATTGACTGCTTACCGTAACCGGATTAAATCTGACCAAAACTCAAACTGAGTTCCTGCTTTCCAAATAACCTTAGCAGTATCTGCTTCCTCTCAGGAATACTGTCCCACTTGTCTCAAAATTACAGACTCCACGTGAAATGACCAAAATGCCCCTGTGGTAATTCCTGAAGTAAAACGCACTCATATGATTGGTTAGTGATTAATGGATGCAAAATGAAATGCTATGTGAAATGAACTGACTAAATGTAAGGGTAAAATTTGGGGTATTACAGTTGCCCCTATTTAAATATCTACACCGGACGATTTGAGTGACAGAGACTCGAGGAATCGTGGTGGAGAGATTTAAATATAGATAACCGAAAATTTTGCCCTTATATGCGACGATATGCAATGCTATGGACAAAACTGGAACGACTTAATGCAGATGATGCCATGACTATGATATGATGCGTATGCTGGAATAATGAATGCGAAAATGCTGACGAACATGACGACACCGAGACAGACGCCACGAGAAGAAACACGCTGGGGAAAATGACGCGCTGAGACACAGTACATCACTGGGGAATTCTAAAAATGATAGTCAACTGGTGTGAATGACCAATTGTCACTTTTAGAAAAGGAACGAGATCCTCGAATGGAGATGGTACCTATGAGACGGCCCTCACTGGGGAATCTAAAAATAAAACTGGATCACGTACGATTATAAGATCGATTACAGAATGCTGGAGCATTGAGCAAGGAATAACATCCAAGCTTCTGTAAACTACCCCTCGTGACAGGATCAAACGGACTTTTCGGAACTCCGTAGCAAATATACAGGGTAAAGACCGACTGTATGCCAAAATAAATGGTCTTTGATGGGAATTGCCCTGATAAGCTTCTCGAGGGAGAACTGTCACTTATCGTTGGAAGGGACTTACATGCCAAAATGGATAAGCACTCAAATAAAGAGGCTGCCGCTTATCTGATAAATAAATCTTCTCGCATTCTAAGGTCGGCGCCTGGAATGCGATTCTGATTTTTCTCTTACTGAAGGATAAATAAACTGCTTCAAGATCGTGCTCTCTTGAATATGAAACGGGTAAACTGAACTTCCTCATACTTTCAGAATGAGACTGGCTGACTGAATTTACTCATACTTCAGAATCGTGCTCTCCTGAATATGAAACTGAATGACTGAAGATATTCATATTTCAGAATCGTGCTCTTCTGAATATGAAACTGAATGACTGAAGATATTCATATTTCAGAATCGTGCTCTCCTGAATATGAAACTGGATGACTGAATATACTCATATTTCAGAATCGTGCTCTCCTGAATATGAAACTGGATGACTGAATATGCTCATATTTCAGAATCGTGCTCTCCTGAATATGGCCAACTGAACTTCCTCATAACTCAGAATCGTGCTCTCCTGAATATGATTCCGTTCCTTCTTTTACTAAAGGATAAATGAACTTCTTCATAACTTCAGAATCGTGCTCTCCTGAATACGAATTGGTTCGTACCTCAAGACGGCAGGTAAATGGAAGCCCAACTGCTCTATGGAGATGGCCATTCGCTGCGAGTCGTGACGAGGATATGATCGACTTCATAGGTGAGAAATGTCGTATATTGATGCTGTAAGACGTAGGATTGTAATAATAAATTATCCAGGCATGAACTGGCATGTACCTGTAAGAGATGGTAGTTGATTTTCTTGAAAGATAGTGCAAAATAAATGCACGTCCGGTTGGGGCTCGACGACCGACACGACTGAGATTCAATCTAGGACCGAGCTAGAAAGAAAACTGGTAATCAAGACTCCATCGAGGGAATGATCTCGGAGGGTAAATATCTTATCCTGGTGAGGAAAGATAGCTGAAGTAACCGTCATCCACGAGGATCGAGCTCTGTGGGGAAACTGGAAACGCATATGTATTTTATGCTTAGGGCTGACAATTTATTTGGAGAGAATGGACGAACCCAGTTACTCGGCGGTAACAACCAAATGATGGTGAAACACAATGAACCGGTGAATGCTAATGCATATGTTAATGCATATGTTAATGTGAATGTATGTTAATGTTTATGTATGCAAGATGTTATGAAATGAGTATGTAATGAGTATGTAATGAATATGTAATGAATGAATATGTAATGAAATAGGCATGTGATGCTTATGCCCTTGCGTATGCTGACGAAACAGACTAGAGACGGGACGAGAGATGAAATAAACATCTCGACGGAAATACCCTGCGTTCTCTGCAACCAATACGTCAATCATGGGTAAGAAAGATCTATGGTAGAACCAAGTCTGGTTTTAAAGTTCCGAATTCTCTGGGGAGAAGGTAATCTGCTTGGGTGTACAGTATCACGTCTTCATATGGGGAGAAGAAAACCTGAGGGACACTTTTAAGTTACCCCAAGAAGAAGTTGTCAGCTTATAGTCTCTCTGGGGACTATCACTGGGCAATGGTTTGAAAGTGTTTCTGCAATAATGATATTTCCGGGGACTGAAGAGATCCTGTCGGAATTTCCACTAGTCAAAGCGACTTATTACATTTCAATTTTGTTTTGTTTTTTTGAAAAATAGTTTTGAAAAATCTACAATGCACCTTTCATTTTCAAATTTTAAGAATAAACGCATTTTGCATAACAATAGAAAATAAAGAGCAATGCACCAAGGAATGTAAGTAACGAGATGGTATCTTTTATTAAAGGGTGATAGCTTGCTGAAGGCAGAGCTCCACAGATGATTACATTTTGAAATTGGCAACATGGGAAAAGGTTACATCGAATCCAATAACACCTACTGACACTATTAACTAAGACTAATCCAGAATCCTGCTTTGGGCAAGGATGAAAGAAACTGAAACATGGCTCTTATGAGATAATCAGTGTCTTCTGATGCAATGAAATGCCTTTGTCCCTAACTTTTGCCTGGACCGCCCTTTCGGGTTTTCAATCCACCGGGACGCTCTTTTTTGCCTAAGCCGCCCTTTCGGGTTTTCGTCTTAGCGAGCTTTTTATTATTATTATTTTTTTTCAACCCTTACTTTTGCCTAAGTCGCCTTTTGCAGGTTTTCGACTTAGCGGGTTTTTAGGCATAATATTTTCGGACTGCATCAGAATTCACGGGATGTGCTAGTTCTTCACCGTCCATTGTCGTAAGTATTAGAGACCCTCCGGAGAAGACAGTCTTTACAACGAATGGGCCTTCATAATTGGGCATCCACTTTCCACGCATATCTTTATGTACTGGTAAGATCTTTTTGAGTACGAGCTCTCCTTGACGGAACTCACGGATACGAATCTTCTTGTCAAACGCTCTTTTCATCCGTTTCTGATATAATTGCCCCTGGCACATGGCTGTCAAACGCTTCTCGTCAATGAGATTCAACTGATCCAATCTGTCTTGAACCCACTCGGCTTCCTCAAGTTCAGCCTCCATTAACACTCTTAGCGAAGGTATCTCTACTTCGACGGGGAGCACGGCGTCCATTCCATATACCAGTGAGAAAGGGGTTGCCCCTGTCGAAGTTCTCACCGAGGTTCTGTATCCATGTAAAGCAAACGGTAACATCTCATGCCAATCTTTATAAGTCACAACCATCTTTTGCAGGATCTTCTTGATATTCTTATTTGCAGCTTCAACGGCCCCATTCATTTTAGGACGGTACGGAGAAGAATTGTGGTGAGTGATCTTGAAGTTGTCACACAGCTCTTTCATAGTCTTATTATTCAGATTGGTGCCATTGTCAGTTATTATCCGGCTTGGGACTCCATAACGGCAGATAATCTCTTTCCTGATGAATCGGGCAACCACTTGCTTGGTCACGTTGGCGTAGGAGGCAGCCTCTACCCACTTGGTGAAATAATCTATAGCAACGAGGATAAAACGATGTCCATTAGAAGCTTTCGGCTCAATTGCCCCAATCATGTCAATGCCCCACATAGAGAACGGCCATGGTGAAGACAAAACATTCAACGGTGACGGAGGTACATGCATTTTATCAGCATAAATTTGGCACTTATGGCATTTTCTAGCGTATTGGATGCAGTCAGCTTCCATGGTTAACCAGTAATACCCAGCCCTTAACATCTTCTTGGACATAGCATAACCATTGGCATGGGTTCCGAAGGTCCCCTCATGAATTTCCTGCAGTAACATGTCCGCTTCCCGTTTATCAACACATCTGAGCAGGACCATGTCGTGATTTCTCTTGTACAACACATCATTACTGATAAAGAATTTGGACGCCAATCTTCTCAATGTCTTTTTGTCCAGACCAGTAGCACCATCGGGATATTCCTGCTTGACGAGATAGTTCTTGATATCGTGAAACCAAGGCTTTTCATCCACCTCAACTTCTTCGACCATCTGACAATAAGCGGGCTCAACCTTGCGCTCAATATGGATAAGAGGTGCTTCATTAACGAATTTAACTTTCCACATGGATGCTAACATGGCTAATGCATCAGCTACGTGATTCTCGGATCTAGGAACATGCTCGAACTCTATCTCGTCGAAATACTTGATCAGTTCAATAATATAGTCCTTATAAGGGATTAACTTCTCATTCTTCGTCTCCCATTTGCCTTGTACCTGGTAAATAACCAAGGCTGAGTCACCACTTACTTTAAGAAGTTTGATTCGGAGGTGAATTGCTGCTTCGAGGCCGAGGATACACGCTTCATACTCTGCGACGTTGTTAGTACACTCAAAATCCAACCTTGCTGTAAATGGAGTAAATCCACCCTTTGGATTCATCAAAACGGCGCCTATACCATGCCCATTGAAATTCGAGGAACCATCAAACATCATCTTCCACCAAAGACCTGGTTCTGGACCTTCGCTCGGATCTGGCTCTTCACAATCTCTTTTAATCAACAAAATATCTTCATCAGGAAAATCGAGCTTAAGAGGTTCATAATCTTCAACTGGCTGGTCTGCAAGATAATCAGATAAAATACTACCCTTAATCGCCTTCTGGGGTACATACTGGATGTCATATTCGGATAACAACATGTGCCAACGGGCTAGCCTCCCGGTTTGAGCAGGTTTTTCAAAAATGTACTTGATCGGATCCATTTTAGAAATCAATAACGTGGTATGACAGACCATATACTGCCGAAGGCGCTTAGCGGCCCATGCCAATGCACAACAAGTTTTCTCTAATGGTGAGTACCTGTTTTCGCAATCGGTAAACTTCTTGCTCAAGTAATAAATCGCATGTTCCTTTTTCCCAGTCTCATCATGTTGTCCAAGCACACAACCCATAGACTTCTCGAGAACAGTAAGGTACATAAACAACGGCCTTCCAGGTACGGGCGGGATCAGAATAGGGGGATCTTGCAAATAACCTTTAATCTTCTCAAACGCTTTCTGACAATCTGGGTTCCACTCAACTGTCTGCCCCTTGCAAAGCAACTTGAATATCGGCTCACAAGTAGCGGTCATATTAAAGATAAACCTGGAAATGTAATTCAGACGTCCCAGAAAACCCCTAACTTGCGTCTCTGTTCGCGGAGCCGGCATATCTTGAATGGCTCGGACTTTGTCAGGATCCACCTCAATCCCTCGCTGGCTAACGATGAAACCAAGCAATTTTCCGGATCTGACACCGAAGGTACATTTTGCAGGATTCAATTTCAACTGATATTTCCTGAGTCGTTCAAACAACTTCACCAAATGGTCTAAATGCTCCTCTTCACTCTGAGATTTGGCTATCATATCGTCCCCATACACCTCAATTTCTTTGTGCATCATATCATGAAAAAGAGTGGTCATAGCACGCTGGTAAGTTGCCCCTGCATTCTTTAAACCGAAGGGCATGACTTTGTAGCAGAAGGTTCCCCAAGGAGTAATGAAAGTAGTCTTCTCTCGATCGTCGGGATCCATCTTGATCTGATTATAGCCAGAGAAACCATCCATAAATGAAAACAACGCAAAACTGGCCGTATTGTCTACCAGTGTATCAATATGTGGTAGAGGGAAGTCGTCTTTCGGACTTGCTTTGTTCAGGTCCCTGTAATCCACACACATCCTAACTTTACCGTCCTTCTTGGGCACTGGTACAATGTTGGCAACCCAATCTGGATATTTTGCGACTGCCAAGAAACCTGCATCCAACTGCTTTTTAACCTCATCTCGAATCTTCAAAGCCATGTCGGGTCTCGTTCTTCGAAGCTTTTGTTTGATAGGCGGACAATCTGGCTTAAGCGGCAACTTGTGAACAACAATATCCGTGTCTAGGCCCGGCATATCTTGATACGACCACGCAAACACATCAATATACTCTTTTAACAACTCAACCAACCTCGGCCTAATCTCCGTCCCAAGCATTGCACCTATCTTGACCTCTTTCTTGCTCTCATCTGTACCGAGATTAATTAGGTCCACCTGCTCTTTATGCGGTTGAAGCTCTGTGTACTCGTACTCAATCAATCTTGTCAGTTCCGCGGGTACTTCAAAATCTTCTTCACCCTCGTCCTCAGCTTGATTGATGGGTGCATCCCAGTCAGGAGTGTCAGCAAAGTCATTGGATCCAACAAGGTTTACGATATCTCTGCATGAGGGAAGGCTTACTTAATTAAAATGCTCGAAGATATGTAAGAATGAAATGCTGTTTTTTTTTTTATATTTATTATTTATTATTGGAAGAAAGGTTGCCAATTTCATTTTTAAAGGTGAAAACGAAAAAACACAAATGAAACAAAGTGGAATCGAACAAAATACTTTTATTAATATCTTTTTATGAATGAAAGGTGGCCCGACACAACGACCCTATAGCCTTGGGCAGAGCTACAGATTTTTATTTGAAAATGTAAATGAAACTTAAAAAACAATTACTTTGACAAGGGAAAAATAACAGGGATCTCTACGGCCTCCCAGTTGTTCAAAACTGCATCACCCTTAAACACCAGGTTACTCAGCTCTTCATTTTTCTCACATTCGCTGATGGCATTGACTTGGAAACCTCCGCTGACAAATACTTCTTGGATAACCTTCGGACGCCCTTCGACAGTGGTGGCAGCTCCATTCTGAGTTGGTTTGTAACCCAACCCAGAGCGATCAGTCTTGGTCTTGACATCAATTACCTCTCCCCAGCCTTCAGGAATGCCCCTGTCAATTGTTGATTTGGTACTCTTCAGAGATGCAAAAGATGGATTACCCTGACCCCCTGTTTCTTCGACTTCCAGCAGAACAGCATTGGCGATCTCAAGTGCTTGAAAGGAAATGTCTAAAGCATTCTCATCGGCCTCGATGTAACGGAAAGAAGACAGGTTACTGACCATCAGATCTTCCTCACCGTGTATAATAACCAACTTTCCGTCGATCACGAATTTCATCCTTTGATGTAACGTTGAGGTCACTGCCCCAGCGGCATGAATCCACGGCCTTCCGAGTAAACAACTGTAATTGGGATTAATGTCCATGACTTGAAACGTGATATTAAAAATTTGCGGACCAATCAGGATAGGAAGCTCAACCTCCCCCATTACCGACCGGCGAGAGCCATCGAAAGCCTTGACAACCAAAGGAGTAGGTTTCAACACAGTCTCTTTACAAGCCAACTTATCAAGAACCCTCTTGGGCAGAACATTCAGAGAAGAACCGGTGTCCACTAGTACTCTCGCTAAATTGTCCTCTTGACATTTTACCGATATATGTAAAGCACGATTATGGTTCGGACCCTCCTTCGGTAACTCTTCATTGCTGAAACTGAGGGTGTTACAAGCGGTTAAATTGGCAATCACACTATCAAACCGACTGGTGCTAATATCTTGATCCACATGTGCTTGAGTCAAAACCTTCTGCAAGGCCATCCTATGAGCGGGTGAATTCATTAACAGAGATAGAATTGAGATCTTGGAAGGAGTCTGATGAAGTTGATCAATAACTTTATAGTCACTTTTCTTGATGATCCTCAAAAATTCAGCATCTTCATCGTTCGTGATGGCTCCCTTACCTTTGTCTTTGGCAGGCACAGGGATATTAGTGGTCTCCTTAGGTGGATCCTTATTAGAATGGGGAGTATACACACGGCCACTGCGAGTCATCCTGCTTACCTCTGCGATATTGGTCACCGTGCCCTTAACCTCTTCATTTGGAATAACCTTCCCAGACTCCTTGTCAATCATAGTCACGTCATATTTCCAAGGCACAGCTTTAGGATCACTGAAAGGAAACGGACTCGGTCTTCGAATAACTATAGGCTTAGGCTGATTCACTTCAGGGATAAACGGCTTTGGTATATCGAACACGGGATTGGCGGAGCCTGCCCCTGATAAATTAAACACGGGTACCTTACTCTTTGATTCAGGCTGATGAAAGACGGGCTCAACCACGGCGACTACATCCTTCTTGGCTTGGCTTGTCACTTGTAAAACACCCTCATTAATTAATCTCTGAACATCATTCTGAACCACCACACAACCCTTAGTACTGGCTTCACAACTTACACATGCAACGTGGGAAGTATCTACTAAACCAGCTTTAAACAGTTTCGAATGGAACATTTTGAGAGGAGTCTTAATCTGTTCAACGTCAAGGGCATAACCATCCCCCGAATCAACACTAACGACATTGACACTCTCATGGTTAGGGAAAGGGTTCTTCTTAACATTTGGTTGAGGATCTTCGAATGTCAAAATCTTCTTTTCCAATAAATCCCTGACAATATTTTTGAGAGCATAGCAATTCTCCAGATCATGGCCAGGCGCACCCTCATGAAATAAACAGTGAGCAGCGGCGTTGTAATTGGCGGGTAGAGGATTAGGAGGCGGACCCAAAGCCCGAGTGGTGATGAGACCTTGCTTGACCAAAGAGGGATACAACTCGGTAAAAGTCATCGGGATCGGCGGACAAGGTTTATACGTTCTTCTGTTCGGCATATTCTGGCGAGGAGCCGGACTCTTTGGCTGTTGAGGAGCAGGAGTATTGGGTGCCTGTAGATAGTTGACAGGAGGCGGATAAACAGGAGGTTGTTGCATAGGTTGATACATGGGAACCTGGTGATTGAAAGAAGGTGTAATAGCTGCCACATAGGGTTGTTGAGCATATTGGACTGGGTACCCTTGAGGTTGAGCATAACCTTGCGGATGCCGATAAGAGCGTTCCCTTGGTCTACCAGAGGATATAGCATTAGTCTCACTCTCCTTCTTTTTCTGGGAGCTATACGGAGGTTTCTTCGGCTAATCCTTAGAAGTACCATGATTATTTGTCATTTTACCACTTTTCATACCCAATTCAATCTTGACACCCACAGCAACGATGTCGGAGAAATTTGAAGTCACACTACCCACCATTCTTTCGTAAAATTCTGGACGGACTGTGTCGACAAACCAATCAGCTAACTCTTTCTCGGTCAAAGGAGGTTCTACCTGCGAAGCAGTCTCTCTCCACCTTTGAGCATACTCTTTGAATGACTCAGAATTCTTTTGTGACATACTCAGCAACTGTCTTCTGTCAGGAGCCAGATCCATATTGTACTTGTAGTGTTTGATGAAAGCGTCAGTTAAATCTTGAAAGCTCTTAATGCGGGACTGGTCCAAAGTTAAATACCACTTGGAAGAAGCACCCTTCAAACTGTCTTGGAAGCAATGAATCATCAGTTTATCATTCTCAACATGGGCAGCCATTTTGCGATAATACATGATCAGATGACTCTTAGGACAGGTGGCACCTTCATAGCGATCGAAGTTCGGAGTTTTGAACTTCAGGGGAATAACCAAACCTGAGACCAAACAAACATCTCTTGCAGCAGTCCCAAAAATTTGATCACCCTCTACCTTTTTCAATCTCTGGACGATAGTATTTACTTCTTCACGAAGCTTATCATGTTTCTCATAACCCTCAACATTCTCATCAAGATCATCAAAAGCTGTCTCATTGAAGTACGGTTGCGCACGAGTGTGTACAACAGGTGGTGCAAAGATAGGGGCCCCCCTAGAAACTTCAGAAAACAAAGGCACGGCTTGCTGAACAGGTTGATTAATCGGGACAGTGGCTTGAGGAGGCACAAAACCTGGAGCAAGACCATAAGGTGGGTCCTTTGCTACAGTCACACTTGGTGAAGGGTCCACAGTAACGCCGGTAATCTCAGAAACAACAGTGGGCTGGGTATCCATCTTAGCATTCATGACATGTAACAATTCCATCATACGCCCCATACCCCCTCGAAGGTCTTCAAGTTCATTGCTAAGGCGATCAATCTCTTTTGCCTGATCCTCCATTCTTTTCCGAGTTTGAGCTCTGGTGTTGTATTGGTGCCGAGAACTCAGGGTGACAAAACTGGAAGGTGAGAGAACCGAGTGTGAGAAATCGGGAGACACATGCAATGCAAGAGTATGATGCTAAAATGTGAATGTAAATGAAGATTTCATGGAATTCAAAACATTCACGAATGTCGTGGGGTACCAAAGAAATCTTTTTCTTGTCTTTTCATTTTTATATTTTTTTTTTTATTTATGGTATCCCGCGATATCCATAAATGATATTTGAACTCCATGAAATACAATGCAATGAGATGCTTTATGGATGCAATGCATGGAAACACACAAGGTCCTAGGTTAAAAGCTTGCATGAGGTTCAAAGGCAAATACCCTCCCCTGAAGTTAGATGGTTCATCCTGTCCTACAAAAGTAACCAGGTTCTACGGGATCTCAATATCATTGATCCTTCACAAGGGTGGTTGTTCAGAAGGCAACTTACTTGCCAACCAAAACCCTCCAAGTTTAAGATCTCAATGAGCGTAGTATCGAGTGTCAACCAACTTCAGTCTGCACCAAAGCCGGCTACCTCACTACCTTCTAAAGGCCAAGATGAGTTAACTAGGGTTCTAAAAGTCAGTTAGTGCATTGACAACATATGGCAGCCTCAATATTATCCTCAACTTGACTTAAGGAATATAAGCACCAACCAAGAAGTCGCACTAACTATGGCCACCAGATCAACCGTATCGATATACGTCGTACAGTTTCCTTGGTCTATTGCCATTTACCTAAGGTACACTAGATCCGGGTTAGGACCTATCTCACAGCACAAGAAACAGTCCCACAATCAAAGCACCAATATATACCTGCAAGTGAATAATAACACAGATAGTAATAAATATGAACAAGTTAGGGATAACCCTCAAATGTTAAGAGAATCCCCAGTGAAGTCGCCATTTTCTGTTGCGGTGGAAATAGGATATCAAACTATTAATTAGTTTGAATCGCAATTCAGTTCACAACCGCTTTTTGATTTATCCGAAGGAAAAGGTCAAAAAGGGAAAACCTATTTTGCATCGTAAACACAATGCGGGGAAAGATCTAGGGTTCGGGGGTTGGTTAAATTTAGGGAAGGTATTAGCACCCTAAACTTCTGTAGTACTCTACAGGAACCTTTTGTCCAGATGTTTACTATTTGCTTTATTATTCTTAAGGTATATGTACAAAGGGATTAAAAGTGAGAAAGGAGACCTAAGGGGTTAATTCTAAGTTTACTCGGCAAGACATCGCATCTTGTGCCTACGTATCCTTACGGGAGTGGAATCAGAGTAATCGTAGTTCCCCTCAAAAGGGAGGTTAGAAACGTCTTGACTGTGGTCAAGGTCTCAAGGGGAATAAACATGTCTTAAGGACATGCTTACGCGGAGTGTAGAAACTCCAAATCTCTACGTTGAATTGTTAAGTTGTAATTAGGGTTAAATTAGGTTAGGGATTTCGCGGCGGGAAACCCTAAAATGAGCGCGGCGGCTCTTTGACCTAATGCTAGGGGTAAAATTGTAATCTTTCCTGCGGCGAGGCATTTGTGAAAATTTAGGGTTGAAAAGGTGTAAGGGTTGAAGGTGAGGACTATTGACACGGCGGCCAAACGGTTAGACCTAACCCTCGGGTGTGTGTAGTGTGACAGAAACAGTGGTAAACGCGTGAGATAATTGAATCATGCAAACAGAGAGATAATGTAAGCAGAAATTTAAAGGCAGAAATTAAAGCGCGATTGTTAGGATTCGCGAGATTACATGATAGGAGCAGATACAATAGGATAATGAAAATTTGAATTGAAAATACACAAAAATAACTACTGGCAGCGTAACAAGCTACAGAACGAGGAAACACTGTTAATAAACCGAATCAGACAGTCAACGGATGAATTATGAGACAAAAGTGCAAGATCGGAGAGATTTTTTTATTGCTTATGCGTAATAAGTTAAAAAAATGTTAAAATAAAAAAAGATTAAGTTTAATTTTTGAAAACAAAATAGTTTAATTTAACTATCTAAAAAAAGTTTTTATTTTTTTATGTTATCATTTTCTAAAAGAGTTTAAGCTAGATTTTTTTTTTTTAAAAGAGGTTTAAATTATTATTTTTTTAAAAACAAATGTTTAATTTTTAGAAGAAAAAAAAAGTTTTAATAAAAATTTAAAAAATAATAAACAAATAATCAAATAAAATAATAAAATAAATAAAATAAAAGATGGTTGGGCCGGGTGTCACTTCCGGACCCAACCCAAACGGATCACAAATTTGGAAGGGGATTAGGGTTCCCCCCCCCAGAACCCTAACGGCGCCTCGTTTCTCTTCTTCTCATATTATCGTTCCTCTTCTCTTTCTTCTTCCTCGATGCTCTCTTCTTCCTCACGCCGCGACCTTCTCTGTTCCTGAAACGAACCACAAAATCATGTGAGATAATACGTTTTACCTTTGATTTGGCCGATGATGCTGAAGCTGAGGCCGTGGAGTTGATTGCCCGTCGTTCTTTGTGAACGATGAAGGTGATCTCTCTGATGTTATGGATTCGCGTTCGGTGATGGTGATCTCTGAGCGATGAGGACGATTGCTTCGTCTGAGCTCACGCTGTTTAGGGTTTTCTGCGTGCGATTTCTTCGCTAGGGTTTCTCCTCGGTGATTTTTCTTGGCCCTCCAGTTAGGGTTCGTACGCGATTCTTCCTCTCCTTTGTACCAGGTTGTATCTCTCTCTTTATATACGCTTTACTTTTTGGGCTTTCAATCTGTATTGGATTTGTATTGCTCTGAGATTTGATTTGATGCGATTTGATTTTGATTTTCCAGATTGAGTTCTAATGCGATGCTTTCTGGGACGATTGGGATCTCAATTCCTTTTTCTGGTATGAACTTGATACTAGTTCGTTGATTGATCCAAAATACATTCCACTGGGATATGATTTGGTTCTTGCTGATACATGATTGGATCCTATTTCTCCTTTTAGGATTTGATTGGGACTTCTCTTGATATGATTCTGAACTTGTTTTGATTCACTTGATTCCATCCCTGATTCGATGTCAAATTTGTTTTCTGTCTTTCTCTGATATAGTTTGCCCTACTCCTTCATACCTTCCTTTTCCAGAATTCCTTGATTGATTCGATTTTGTTGGATTTTTGCAGATAGATTGGATTACCTTTGGATTTCCGTTGACCTGTTGGATATCTGAATTAATTCGAACTGATTTGTTTTTGGACTGATTTGTTTGATTGATTCAGATTGGGAATCAAAATCTTTCTATTGTTTTTCTGATATGATTTGCTTTTAGATTGGATTGATTGATATCTGATTTTGATTCACAGAATTCCTTGAAGGATTCGTTTTTCTGCTCTGTTATCGATCTCGAACTGATTCATTTTTGATTGATGCAGCTCAGATTCTCTTCCTCTTCTTCTTTCAGAGAGGGCTTGATGTTGTGTTGGTCTTAGCCGCCGAGACGGGTACGCGGTAATGATGACGATGAGTCTGAACCATTTGGAGTAGTACGCTACAATCCTAGTTTTGCTTATGTTACTGCTTCTGATTGAATTGGTGGGGACGATTAGCTATTATGTTGAGCTGAGCCATGTACTTGTTTGTTTGTGGCTACCCCTGTGATTTTGCCGTATATCTGTTTCGTCTGGATTTTTATTCTGATTCCATTTGAACTGCTTCGTGATAAACTGAATCATTCTTCTCAATTCTTCTGATAGGCGTTGTTGTAGCTCGCCTCACTTGCTACCCGTTTGTGACTGATATTGATTGTACCGCTGTTGGTGTTACTAATGGCTGCTCTTGAAATTGTTTGCAGATGCCAGTCGACTTGTTTTGCTTGCAATTGATACCTGCAGATGTTGAACTGGTGTTGCTCGTTGTGTTGTTGTTTGCAACTGATATCTGTTGCTGCTATGGTTTGTAGCTCAGAAATTGCTTGAAACGGTGATGATGATTCTTGAATCTGAACCTTTTCTTAAAGGCTAATGTTGCAATGTTGGTGCTTGCGAATGATGCTTGCTCGTAGCTGATATTGTTGATGTGAAAAACTTGTTGTTGTGGCACTGTGATGCTTACAGCTGATGCTACCCTGTTATTGCAGGTTGTGACTCGTGTTGTTTCTCTTGGTTTGCTGTAGTTGATATTGGTTCTATGATTTTGTTGCCTGTTTCTTGAACTGAACTGTTATGAAATTGGGGTAATGAATCTTTTGATACCTTGTCCTATGTTATCTTGCCGCTGCTTGTTGTGTGTCTCATTCTTCTGCACATGGTTCAGAACTAATGCTGCTCATGAAATATTTAGGCTTTGAATTCCAAATTCTGAATTTGACATTGATGCGTTTGTGGCTTTTCAGGTGTTGGAACTTCGGAACCACAGCGACTCAGACCTGCCGGCATCCGGGTCTGAGTCAAAACTTGCCTATGTTGCCTTATTCTCGTATCAGTTTGGAAATCCAATCGCGGCAAAACGAATCAGCCCCACTTCTTTTATTTTCTCTATCTCTCGGATGTCCCTTACGATAAGAACAATGATTACCTGATCTGACGCCGGTGGCTCAGATTGGTAACGGGAGTAGGATGCGGCTTTAGTCGTACCCTCCCAACACTCGATGATGATAATATTCTGAGAGTGTCAAACAATCTTCTAACCTCTTTTCCTGTGGTTTGTTTTTGCTTTGATGTGCAGGTGATCAAGAGTCGCGTGAAGAACTCAAGGGAGGAAGATTATGAAGAACACTTAGAAGCTTAGGACTTAGAACTTTTTAGAATAGATAGCCAATGTAATGAACCTTTTTGTAAACCAGTGGGTATAAAGTTCAAAATTATTTATCCATTTTCATTGTAAACTAAATATTTATGAAATAAAGTTCAAAAATATTTATTCACTTCTTATTTGTAAATAATAATTCGAAAATTATTTAAATTCACTCCTTAGATGTAAATTGCAAATACTTATGAATAAAGCTTCAAAAATATTTAAACTCACCTCTTAGTTGTAAATTATAAATATTCACGAATAATATTCACAAATATCTAAACTCATTTCCCTTTTTGTATTGGACAATATTATGAATGAGATCCACTCTCTTTATATTAATTGACTGCTTACCGTAACCGGATTAAATCTGACCAAAACTCAAACTGAGTTCCTGCTTTCCAAATAACCTTAGCAGTATCTGCTTCCTCTCAGGAATACTGTCCCACTTGTCTCAAAATTACAGACTCCACGTGAAATGACCAAAATGCCCCTGTGGTAATTCCTGAAGTAAAACGCACTCATATGATTGGTTAGTGATTAATGGATGCAAAATGAAATGCTATGTGAAATGGACTGACTAAATGTAAGGGTAAAATTTGGGGTATTACACTTCGGAATGGTGAAGAAAAATATTGAATATTTTTAGATGTAATATACCATAAGTCGATGTGAATATGACGAATATAAACAATACTGAGCTTGATTATTTAATTTTAATTGTTATGCGCATGTATAAATTATGGGGCATTCATTTTTTGTCTCTTAACTTAGTTTCTTAGAGGTGAAGAAACCAAATTTGTGTGATGGAGAAGATGAAAAATATAGAAACTATTTACATCTATTATACCATAATACAATGTGATTATAGTAAATACAAATAACATTGAGCTCAAATATTTAATTCTATCGATTACCCATATTGATGTAATTTATTTGTCATTCATTTACAGCCTTTTAACTCTATGGCTTAGTGACGAAGAAACATGAAATTTGGTGATGGAGAAGAAACATATTGACTATATTTACATCTAGCTTACCATAATTCAATGTGAAAATGCTAAATATCAATAAATTCCAGCTTGATTATTTATTTTAATTATTACCTATTTTATGTAAAAATAAGTCATGGATTATAGTCTTTTAACTTTGTTTTTTAGTGGGGGAAAACCTAAAATTTTGTGATGTAGTAGAAAAATAAAATATTATTTATATTTTACATCTACTATAGTCTATCGTGTTTTTAGCTTAGTGATAAAAAATTTTAAAACTTTGGGATGGTGAAGAAAAATATTGAATATTTTTAGATGTAATATACCATAAGTCGATGTGAATAAGACGAATATAAATAATACAGAGCTTGATTATTTAATTTTAATTGTTATGCGTATGTATAAATTATGGGGAATTCATTTTTTGTCTCTTACCTTAGTTTCTTAGAGGTGAAGAAACCAAATTTTGGTGATGGAGAAGATGAAAAATATAGAAATTGTTTACATCTATTATACCATAATACAATGTGATTATAGTAAATACAAATAACATTGAACTTAGATATTTAATTTTATTGATTACCCATGTAGATGTCATTTATTTGTCATTCATTTACTGTCTTTTAACTATGTGGCTTAGTGACGAAGAAACATGAAATTTGTTGATGGAGAAGAAACATATTGACTATATTTACATCTAACTTACCATAATTCAATGTGAAAATGGTAAATATCAATAAGTTCATGGTTGATTATTTATTTTAATTATTACCTATTTTATGTAAAAAATAAGTCATGGATTATAGTCTTTTAACTTTGTTTTTAAGTGGGAAAAAACCTAAAATTTTGTGATGTAGTAGAAAAATAAAATATTATTAATATTTTACATCTACTATAGTCTATCACATTTTTAGCTTAGTGATAAAATATTTTAAAACTTTGGGATGGTGAAGAAAAATATTGAATATTTTTAGATGTAACATACCATAAGTCGATGTGAATATAACGAATATAAACAATACTGAGCTTGATTATTTAATTTTAATTGTTATGCGCATGTATAAATTATGGGGCATTCATTTTTTGTCTCTTAACTTAGTTTCTTAGAGGTGAAGAAACCAAATTTTGGTGATGGAGAAGATGAAAAATATAGAAACTGTTTACATCTATTATACCATAATACAATGTGATTATAGTGAATACAAATAACATTGAGCTCAAATATTTAACTTTATCGATTACCCATGTAGATGTCATTTTTTTGTCATTCATTTACTGCCTTTTAACTCTGTGGCTTAGTGACGAAGAAACATGAAATTTGGTGATGGAGAAGAAACATATTGACTATATTTACATCTAGCTTACCATAATTCAATGTGAAAATGGTAAATATCAATAAACTCCAGCTTGATTATTTATTTTAATTATTACCTATTTTATGTAAAAATAAGTCATGGATTATAGTCTTTTAACTTTGTTTTTTAGTGGGGAAAAACCTAAAATTTTGTGATGTAGTAGAAAAATAAATTATTATTAATATTTTACATCTACTATAGTCTGTCGTGTTTTTAGCTTAGTGATAAAAAAAGTTTAAAACTTTGGGATGGTGAAGAAAAATATTGAATATTTTTAGATGTAATATACCATAAGTCGATGTGAATATGACGAATATAAACAATATTGAGCTTGATTATTTAATTTTAATTGTTATGCGCATGTATAAATTATGGGGCATTCATTTTTTGTCTCTTAACTTAGTTTCTTAGAGGTGAAGAAACCAAATTTTGGTGATGGAGAAGATGAAAAATATAGAAACTGTTTACATGTATTATACCATAATACAATGTGATTATAGTGAATACAAATAACATTGAGCTCAAATATTTAATTTTATCGATTACCCATGTAGATGTAATTTATTTGTCATTCATTTACTGCCTTTTAACTCTGTGGCTTAGTGACGAAGAAACATGAAATTTGGTGATGGAGAAGAAACATATTGACTATATTTACATCTAGCTTACCATAATTCAATGTGAAAATGGTAAATATCAATAAATTCCAGCTTGATTATTTATTTTAATTATTACCTATTTTATGTAAAAATAAGTCATGGATTATAGTCTTTTAACTTTGTTTTTTAGTGGGGAAAAACCTAAAATTTTGTGATGTAGTAGAAAAATAAAATATTATTAATATTTTACATCTACTATAGTCTATCGTGTTTTTAGCTTAGTGATAAAAAATTTTAAAACTTTGGGATGGTGAAGAAAAATATTGAATATTTTTAGATGTAATATACCATAAGTCGATGTGAATAAGACGAATATAAATAATACAGAGCTTGATTATTTAATTTTAATTGTTATGCGTATGTATAAATTATGGGGAATTCATTTTTTGTCTCTTACCTTAGTTTCTTAGAGGTGAAGAAACCAAATTTTGGTGATGGAGAAGATGAAAAATATAGAAATTGTTTACATCTATTATACCATAATACAATGTGATTATAGTAAATACAAATAACATTGAACTTAGATATTTAATTTTATTGATTACCCATGTAGATGTCATTTATTTGTCATTCATTTACTGTCTTTTAACTATGTGGCTTAGTGACGAAGAAACATGAAATTTGTTGATGGAGAAGAAACATATTGACTATATTTACATCTAACTTACCATAATTCAATGTGAAAATGGTAAATATCAATAAGTTCATGGTTGATTATTTATTTTAATTATTACCTATTTTATGTAAAA
>CAWUDS030002219.1:15050705-15100064 GCA_963859935.3 Lathyrus sativus | reverse complement strand
TTAAATATTTAATTTTAGTGATTACCCATGTAGACGTAATTTATTTGCCAATCCTATACAGTCTTTTAACTCTGTGGCTTAGTGACGAAGAACCATGAAATTTGGTGATGGAGAAGAAACATATTGAATATATTTACATCCAACTTACCATAATTCAATGTGAAAATTGTAAATATCAATAAATTCTAGCTTGATTATTTTTTTAATTGTTACCTATTTTTTATAAAAAATATGCCATGGATTACAGTCTTTTAACTTTGTTATTTAGTGGTGAAAAACCTAAAATTTTGTTATGTAGTAGAAAAATAAAATAGAATTAATTTTTTAAATTTACTATAGTCTATTATTTATTTAGCTTATTGATTAAAAAATCTAAAACTTTGGGATGGTGAAGAAAAATATTGAATATTTCTAGATGTAATATACCATAAGTCAATGTGAATACGATGAATATAAACATCTATTATATCCTACATCTATTATATCATAATACAATGTGATTATACCGAATACAAATAACATTGAGCTTAAATATATAATTTTAGTGATTACCCATGTAGATGTAATTTATTTGATATTCATTTAAAATCTTTTAACTCTGTGGCATAGTGACGAAGAAACATGAAATTTTGTGATGGAGAAGAAACATATTGAATATATTTACATCTAACTTACCATAATTCAATGTGAAAATGGAAAATATCAATAATTTTTAACTTGATTATTTTTTTAATTGTTACCTATTTTTTATAAAAACATGACATGGATTATAGTCTTTTAACTTTATTATTCAGTGTTGAAAAACCTAAAATTTTGCGATGTAGTAGAAAAATAAAATATAATTAATTTTTTACACCTACTATAGTCTATTATGTTTTTAGCTTAGTGAATAAAAAATCTAAAACTTTGGGATGATGAAGAAAAATATTGAATATTTCTAGATGTAATATACCATAAGTCAATTTGAATACAATGAATATAAACATCTATTATATCCTACATCTATTATATCATAATACAATGTGATTATACCTAATACAAATAACATTGAGCTTAAATATTTAATTTTAGTGATTACTAATATAGATGTAATTTATTTGCCATTCATTTAAAGTCTTTTAACTCTGTAGCTTAGTGACGAAGAAACATGAAATTTGGTGATGGAGAAGAAAAATATTGAATATATTTACATCCAACTTACCATAATTCAATGTGAAAATGGTAAGTATCAATAAATTCTAGCTTGATTATTTTTTTAATTGTTACCTATTTTTTATAAAAAATATGTCATGGATTATAGTCTTTTAACTTTGTTATTTAGTGGTGAAAAACCTAAAATTTTGTGATGTAGTAGAAAAATAAAATAGAATTAATTTTTTACATCTACTATAGTCTATTATTTATTTAGCTTAGTGATTAAAAAATCTAAAACTTTGGGATGATGAAGAAAAATATTGAATATTTCTAGATGTAATATACCATAAGTCAATTTGAATATGATGAATATACACATCTATTATATCCTACATCTATTTTATCATAATACAATGTGATTATACCGTATACAAATAACATTGAGATTAAATATTTAATTTTAGTGATTACCCATGTAGATGTAATTTATTTGCCAATCCTTTACAGTCTTTTAACTCTATGGCTTAGTGACGAAGAAACATGAAATTTGGTGATGGAGAAGAAACATATTGAATATATTTACATCTAACTTACCATAATTCAATGTGAAAATGGTAAATATCAATAAATTCTAGCTTGATTATTTTTTTAATTGTTACCTATTTTTTATAAAAAACATGACATGGATTATATAATCTTTTAACTTTATTATTTAGTGGTGAAAAACCTAAAATTTTGTGATGTAGTAGAAAAATAAAATATAATTAATTTTTTACACCTACTATAGTCTATTATATTTTTTACTTAGTGATTAAAAAATCTAAAACTTTGGGATGATGAAGAAAAATATTGAATATTTCTAGATGTAATATACCATAAGTCAATTTGAATACGATGAATATAAACATCTATTATATCCTACATCTATTTTATCATAATACAGTGTGATTATACCGAATACAAATAACATTGAGATTAAATATTTAATTTTAGTGATTACCCATGTAGACGTAATTTATTTGCCAATCCTATACAGTCTTTTAACTCTGTGGCTTAGTGACGAAGAACCATGAAATTTGGTGATGGAGAAGAAACATATTGAATATATTTACATCCAACTTACCATAATTCAATGTGAAAATTGTAAATATCAATAAATTCTAGCTTGATTATTTTTTTAATTGTTACCTATTTTTTATAAAAAATATGCCATGGATTACAGTCTTTTAACTTTGTTATTTAGTGGTGAAAAACCTAAAATTTTGTTATGTAGTAGAAAAATAAAATAGAATTAATTTTTTAAATTTACTATAGTCTATTATTTATTTAGCTTATTGATTAAAAAATCTAAAACTTTGGGATGGTGAAGAAAAATATTGAATATTTCTAGATGTAATATACCATAAGTCAATGTGAATACGATGAATATAAACATCTATTATATCCTACATCTATTATATCATAATACAATGTGATTATACCGAATACAAATAACATTGAGCTTAAATATATAATTTTAGTGATTACCCATGTAGATGTAATTTATTTGATATTCATTTAAAATCTTTTAACTCTGTGGCATAGTGACGAAGAAACATGAAATTTTGTGATGGAGAAGAAACATATTGAATATATTTACATCTAACTTACCATAATTCAATGTGAAAATGGAAAATATCAATAATTTTTAACTTGATTATTTTTTTAATTGTTACCTATTTTTTATAAAAACATGACATGGATTATAGTCTTTTAACTTTATTATTCAGTGTTGAAAAACCTAAAATTTTGCGATGTAGTAGAAAAATAAAATATAATTAATTTTTTACACCTACTATAGTCTATTATGTTTTTAGCTTAGTGAATAAAAAATCTAAAACTTTGGGATGATGAAGAAAAATATTGAATATTTCTAGATGTAATATACCATAAGTCAATTTGAATACGATGAATATAAACATCTATTATATCCTACATCTATTATATCATAATACAATGTGATTATACCTAATACAAATAACATTGAGCTTAAATATTTAATTTTAGTGATTAATGATGTAGATGTAATTTATTTGCCATTCATTTAAAGTCTTTTAACTCTGTGGCTTAGTAACGAAGAAACATGAAATTTGGTGATGGAGAAGAAACATATGGAATATATTTACATCCAACTTACCATAATTCAATGTGAAAATGTTAAATATAAAAAAATTCTAGCTTGATTATTTTTTTAATTGTTACCTATTTTTTATAAAAAATATGTCATGGATTATAGTCTTTTAACTTTGTTATTTAGTGGTGAAAAACCTAAAATTTTGTGATGTAGTAGAAAAATAAAATAGAATTAATTTTTTACATCTACTATAGTCTATTATTTATTTAGCTTAGTGATTAAAAAATCTAAAACTTTGGGATGATGAAGAAAAATATTGAATATTTCTAGATGTAATATACCATAAGTCAATTTGAATATGATGAATATACACATCTATTATATCCTACATCTATTTTATCATAATACAATGTGATTATACCGTATACAAATAACATTGAGATTAAATATTTAATTTTAGTGATTACCCATGTAGATGTAATTTATTTGCCAATCCTTTACAGTCTTTTAACTCTGTGGCTTAGTGACGAAGAAACATGAAATTTGGTGATGGAGAAGAAACATATTGAATATATTTACATCTAACTTACCATAATTCAATGTGAAAATGGTAAATATCAATAAATTCTAGCTTGATTATTTTTTTAATTGTTACCTATTTTTTATAAAAAACATGACATGGATTATATAATCTTTTAACTTTATTATTTAGTGGTGAAAAACCTAAAATTTTGCGATGTAGTAGAAAAATAAAATATAATTAATTTTTTACACCTACTATAGTCTATTATATTTTTTACTTAGTGATTAAAAAATCTAAAACTTTGGGATGATGAAGAAAAATATTGAATATTTCTAGATGTAATATACCATAAGTCAATTTGAATACGATGAATATAAACATCTATTATATCCTACATCTATTTTATCATAATACAGTGTGATTATACCAAATACAAATAACATTGAGATTAAATATTTAATTTTAGTGATTACCCATGTAGACGTAATTTATTTGCCAATCCTATACAGTCTTTTAACTCTGTGGCTTAGTGATGAAGAACCATGAAATTTGGTGATGGAGAAGAAACATATTGAATATATTTACATCCAACTTACCATAATTCAATGTGAAAATTGTAAATATCAATAAATTCTAGCTTGATTATTTTTTTAATTGTTACCTATTTTTTATAAAAAATATGCCATGGATTACAGTCTTTTAACTTTGTTATTTAGTGGTGAAAAACCTAAAATTTTGTTATGTAGTAGAAAAATAAAATAGAATTAATTTTTTAAATCTACTATAGTCTATTATTTATTTAGCTTATTGATTAAAAAATCTAAAACTTTGGGATGGTGAAGAAAAATATTGAATATTTCTCGATGTAATATACCATAAGTCAATGTGAATACGATGAATATAAACATCTATTATATCCTACATCTATTATATCATAATACAATGTGATTATACGGAATACAAATAACATTGAGCTTAAATATATAATTTTAGTGATTACCCATGTAGATGTAATTTATTTGATATTCATTTAAAGTCTTTTAACTCTGTGGCATAGTGACGCAGAAACATGAAATTTGGTGATGGAGAAGAAACATATTGAATATATTTACATCTAACTTACCATAATTCAATGTGAAAATGGAAAATATCAATAATTTTTAACTTGATTATTTTTTTATTTGTTACCTATTTTTTATAAAAACATGACATGGATTATAGTCTTTTAACTTTATTATTTAGTGTTGAAAAACCTAAAATTTTGCGATGTAGTAGAAAAATAAAATATAATTAATTTTTTACACCTACTATAGTCTATTATGTTTTTAGCTTAGTGATTAAAAAATCTAAAACTTTGGGATGATGAAGAAAAATATTGAATATTTCTAGATGTAATATACCATAAGTCAATTTGAATACGATGAATATAAACATCTATTATATCCTACATCTATTATATCATAATACAATGTGATTATACCTAATACAAATAACATTGAGCTTAAATATTTAATTTTAGTGATTAATGATGTAGATGTAATTTATTTGCCATTCATTTAAAGTCTTTTAACTCTGTGGCTTAGTAACGAAGAAACATGAAATTTGGGGATGGAGAAGAAACATATGGAATATATTTACATCCAACTTACCATAATTCAATGTGAAAATGTTAAATATAAAAAAATTCTAGCTTGATTATTTTTTTAATTGTTACCTATTTTTTATAAAAAATATGTCATGGATTATAGTCTTTTAACTTTGTTATTTAGTGGTGAAAAACCTAAAATTTTGTGATGTAGTAGAAAAATAAAATAGAATTAATTTTTTAAATGTCCTATAGACTATTATTTATTTAGCTTAGTGATTAAAAAATCTAAAACTTTGGGATGGTGAAGAAAAATATTGAATATTTCTAGATGTAATATACCATAAGTCAATGTGAATACGATGAATATAAACATCTATAATATCCTACATCTATTATATTATAATACAATGTAATTATAATGAATACAAATAACATTGAGATTAAATATATAATTTTAGTGATTACCCATGTAGATGTAATTTATTTTTTATTCATTTATAGTCTTTTAACTCTGTTGCTTATTGACAAAGAAACATGAAATTTGGTGATGGAGAAGAAACATATTGAATATATATACATATATATTCCCATAATTCAATTTGAAAATGGTAAATATCAATAAATTCTAGCTTGATTATTTTTTTAATTATTACCTATTTTTTATAAAAAATATGTCATGGATTATAGTCTTTTAACTTTGTTATTTAGTGGTGAAAAACCTAAAATTTTGTGATGTAGTAGAAAAATAAAATATAATTAATTTTTTACATCTACTATAGTCTATTATATTTTTTACTTAGTGATTAAAAAATCTAAAACTTTGGGATGATGAAGAAAAATATTGAATATTTCTAGACGTAATATACCATAAGTCAATTTGAATACGATGAATATAAACATCTATTATATCCTACATCTATTATATCATAATACAATGTGATTATACAGAATACAAATAACATTGAGCTTAAATATATAATTTTAGTGATTACCCATGCAGATGTAATTTATTTGATATTCATTGACAGTATTTTAACTCTGTGGCTTAGTGACGAAGAAACATGAAATTTGCTGATGGAGAAGAAACATATTGAATATATTTACATCTAACTTACCATAATTCATTGTGAAAATGGTAAATATTAATAAATTCTAGCTTGATTATTTTTTTAATTGTTACCTATGTTTTATAAAAAACATGACATGGATTATAGTCTTTTAACTTTATTATTTAGTGGTGAAAAACCTAAAATTTTGTGATGTAGTAGAAAAATAAAATATAATTAATTTTTTACACCTACTATAGTCTATTATATTTTTTACTTAGTGATTAAAAAATCTAAAACTTTGGGATGATGAAGAAAAATATTGAATATTTCTAGACGTAATATACCATAAGTCAATTTGAATACGATGAATATAAACATCTATTATATCCTACATCTATTATATCATAATACAATGTGATTATACCGAATACAAATAACATTGAGCTTAAATATATAATTTTAGTGATTAGCCATGTAGATGTAATTTATTTGATATTCATTTACAGTCTTTTAACTCTGTGGCTTAGTGACGAAGAAACATGAAATTTGGTGATGGAGAAGAAACATATTGAATATATTTACATCTAACTTACCATAATTCAATGTGAAAATGGTAAATATCAATAAATTCTAGCTTGATTATTTTTTTAATTGTTACCTATTTTTTATAAAAAACATGACATGGATTATATAGTCTTTTAACTTTATTATTTAGTGGTGAAAAACCTAAAATTTTGTGATGTAGTAGAAAATTTAAATATAATTAATTTTTTACACCTACTATAGTCTATTATATTTTTTACTTAGTGATTAAAAAATCTAAAACTTTGGGATGATGAAGAAAAATATTGAATATTTCTAGATGTAATATACCATAAGTCAATTTGAATACGATGAATATAAACATCTAGTATATCCTACATCTATTTTATCATAATACAATGTGATTATACCGAATACAAATAACATTGAGATTAAATATTTAATTTTAGTGATTACCCATGTAGACGTAATTTATTTGCCAATCCTATACAGTCTTTTAACTCTGTGGCTTAGTGACGAAGAAACATGAAATTTGGTGATGGAGAAGAGACATATTGAATATATTTACATCCAACTTACCATAATTCAACGTGAAAATTGTAAATATCAATAAATTCTAGCTTGATTATTTTTTTAATTGTTACCTATTTTTTATAAAAAATATGTCATGGATTACAGTCTTTTAACTTTGTTATTTAGTGGTGAAAAACCTAAAATTTTGTTATGTAGTAGAAAAATAAAATATAATTAATTTTTTAAATCTCCTATAGTCTATTATTTATTTAGCTTAGTGATTAAAAAATCTAAAACTATGGGATGGTGAAGAAAAATATTGAATATTTCTAGATGTAATATACCATAAGTCAATGTGAATACGATGAATATAAACATCTATTATATCCTACATCTATTATATAATAATACAATGTGATTATACCGAATACAAATAACATTGAGCTTAAATATATAATTTTAGTGATTACCCATGTAGATGTAATTTATTTGATATTCATTTAAAATCTTTTAACTCTGTGGCATAGTGACGAAGAAACATGAAATTTGGTGATGGAGAAGAAACATATTGAATATATTTACATCTAACTTACCATAATTCAATGTGAAAATGGAAAATATCATTAAATTTTAACTTGATTATTTTTTTAATTGTTACCTATTTTTTATAAAAAACATGACATTAATTATAGTCTTTTAACTTTATTATTTAGTGGTGAAAAACCTAAAATTTTGCGATGTAGTAGAAAAATAAAATATAATTAATTTTTTACACCTACTATAGTCTATTATGTTTTTAGCTCAGTGATTAAAAAATCTAAAACTTTGGGATGATGAAGAAAAATATTGAATATTTCTAGATGTAATATACCATAAGTCAATTTGAATACGATGAATATAAACATCTATTATATCCTACAACTATTATATCATAATACAATGTGATTATACCTAATACAAATAACATTGAGCTTAAATATTTAATTTTAGTGATTACTTATATAGATGTAATTTATTTGCCATTCATTTAAAGTCTTTTAACTCTGTAGCTTAGTGACGAAGAAACATGAAATTTGGTGATGGAGAAGAAAAATATTGAATATATTTACATCCAAATTACCATAATTCAATGTGAAAATGGTAAATATCAATAAATTCTAGCTTGATTTTTTTTTTAATTGTTACCTATTTTTTATAAAAAATATGTTATGGATTATAGTCTTTTAACTTTGTTATTTAGTGGTGAAAAACCTAAAATTTTGTGATGTAGTAGAAAAATAAAATAGAATTAATTTTTTACATCTACTATAGTCTATTATTTATTTAGCTTAGTGATTAAAAAATCTAAAAGTTTGGGATGATGAAGAAAAATATTGAATATTTCTAGATGTAATATACCATAAGTCAATTTGAATATGATGAATATACACATCTATTATATCCTACATCTATTTTATCATAATACAATGTGATTATACCGTATACAAATAACATTGAGATTAAATATTTAATTTTAGTGATTACCCATGTAGATGTAATTTATTTGCCAATCCTTTACAGTCTTTTAACTCTGTGGCTTAGTGACGAAGAAACATGAAATTTCGTGATGGAGAAGAAACATATTGAATATATTTACATCTAACTTACCATAATTCAATGTGAAAATGGTAAATATTAATAAATTCTAGCTTGATTATTTTTTTAATTGTTACCTATGTTTTATAAAAAACATGACATGGATTATAGTCTTTTAACTTTATTATTTAGTGGTGAAAAACCTAAAATTTTGTGATGTAGTAGAAAAATAAAATAGAATTAATTTTTTACATCTACTATAGTCTATTATTTATTTAGCTTATTGATTAAAAAATCTAAAACTTTGGGATGGTGAAGAAAAATATTGAATATTTCTCGATGTAATATACCATAAGTCAATGTGAATACGATGAATATAAACATCTATTATATCCTACATCTATTATATCATAATACAATGTGATTATACGGAATACAAATAACATTGAGCTTAAATATATAATTTTAGTGATTACCCATGTAGATGTAATTTATTTGATATTCATTTAAAGTCTTTTAACTCTGTGGCATAGTGACGCAGAAACATGAAATTTGGTGATGGAGAAGAAACATATTGAATATATTTACATCTAACTTACCATAATTCAATGTGAAAATGGAAAATATCAATAATTTTTAACTTGATTATTTTTTTATTTGTTACCTATTTTTTATAAAAACATGACATGGATTATAGTCTTTTAACTTTATTATTTAGTGTTGAAAAACCTAAAATTTTGCGATGTAGTAGAAAAATAAAATATAATTAATTTTTTACACCTACTATAGTCTATTATGTTTTTAGCTTAGTGATTAAAAAATCTAAAACTTTGGGATGATGAAGAAAAATATTGAATATTTCTAGATGTAATATACCATAAGTCAATTTGAATACGATGAATATAAACATCTATTATATCCTACATCTATTATATCATAATACAATGTGATTATACCTAATACAAATAACATTGAGCTTAAATATTTAATTTTAGTGATTAATGATGTAGATGTAATTTATTTGCCATTCATTTAAAGTCTTTTAACTCTGTGGCTTAGTAACGAAGAAACATGAAATTTGGGGATGGAGAAGAAACATATGGAATATATTTACATCCAACTTACCATAATTCAATGTGAAAATGTTAAATATAAAAAAATTCTAGCTTGATTATTTTTTTAATTGTTACCTATTTTTTATAAAAAATATGTCATGGATTATAGTCTTTTAACTTTGTTATTTAGTGGTGAAAAACCTAAAATTTTGTGATGTAGTAGAAAAATAAAATAGAATTAATTTTTTAAATGTCCTATAGACTATTATTTATTTAGCTTAGTGATTAAAAAATCTAAAACTTTGGGATGGTGAAGAAAAATATTGAATATTTCTAGATGTAATATACCATAAGTCAATGTGAATACGATGAATATAAACATCTATAATATCCTACATCTATTATATTATAATACAATGTAATTATAATGAATACAAATAACATTGAGATTAAATATATAATTTTAGTGATTACCCATGTAGATGTAATTTATTTTTTATTCATTTATAGTCTTTTAACTCTGTTGCTTATTGACAAAGAAACATGAAATTTGGTGATGGAGAAGAAACATATTGAATATATATACATATATATTCCCATAATTCAATTTGAAAATGGTAAATATCAATAAATTCTAGCTTGATTATTTTTTTAATTATTACCTATTTTTTATAAAAAATATGTCATGGATTATAGTCTTTTAACTTTGTTATTTAGTGGTGAAAAACCTAAAATTTTGTGATGTAGTAGAAAAATAAAATATAATTAATTTTTTACATCTACTATAGTCTATTATATTTTTTACTTAGTGATTAAAAAATCTAAAACTTTGGGATGATGAAGAAAAATATTGAATATTTCTAGACGTAATATACCATAAGTCAATTTGAATACGATGAATATAAACATCTATTATATCCTACATCTATTATATCATAATACAATGTGATTATACAGAATACAAATAACATTGAGCTTAAATATATAATTTTAGTGATTACCCATGCAGATGTAATTTATTTGATATTCATTGACAGTATTTTAACTCTGTGGCTTAGTGACGAAGAAACATGAAATTTGCTGATGGAGAAGAAACATATTGAATATATTTACATCTAACTTACCATAATTCATTGTGAAAATGGTAAATATTAATAAATTCTAGCTTGATTATTTTTTTAATTGTTACCTATGTTTTATAAAAAACATGACATGGATTATAGTCTTTTAACTTTATTATTTAGTGGTGAAAAACCTAAAATTTTGTGATGTAGTAGAAAAATAAAATATAATTAATTTTTTACACCTACTATAGTCTATTATATTTTTTACTTAGTGATTAAAAAATCTAAAACTTTGGGATGATGAAGAAAAATATTGAATATTTCTAGACGTAATATACCATAAGTCAATTTGAATACGATGAATATAAACATCTATTATATCCTACATCTATTATATCATAATACAATGTGATTATACAGAATACAAATAACATTGAGCTTAAATATATAATTTTAGTGATTACCCATGCAGATGTAATTTATTTGATATTCATTGACAGTATTTTAACTCTGTGGCTTAGTGACGAAGAAACATGAAATTTGCTGATGGAGAAGAAACATATTGAATATATTTACATCTAACTTACCATAATTCATTGTGAAAATGGTAAATATCAATAAATTCTAGCTTGATTATTTTTTTAATTGTTACCTATTTTTTATAAAAAACATGACATGGATTATATAGTCTTTTAACTTTATTATTTAGTGGTGAAAAACCTAAAATTTTGTGATGTAGTAGAAAATTTAAATATAATTAATTTTTTACACCTACTATAGTCTATTATATTTTTTACTTAGTGATTAAAAAATCTAAAACTTTGGGATGATGAAGAAAAATATTGAATATTTCTAGATGTAATATACCATAAGTCAATTTGAATACGATGAATATAAACATCTAGTATATCCTACATCTATTTTATCATAATACAATGTGATTATACCGAATACAAATAACATTGAGATTAAATATTTAATTTTAGTGATTACCCATGTAGACGTAATTTATTTGCCAATCCTATACAGTCTTTTAACTCTGTGGCTTAGTGACGAAGAAACATGAAATTTGGTGATGGAGAAGAGACATATTGAATATATTTACATCCAACTTACCATAATTCAATGTGAAAATTGTAAATATCAATAAATTCTAGCTTGATTATTTTTTTAATTGTTACCTATTTTTTATAAAAAATATGTCATGGATTACAGTCTTTTAACTTTGTTATTTAGTGGTGAAAAACCTAAAATTTTGTTATGTAGTAGAAAAATAAAATATAATTAATTTTTTAAATCTCCTATAGTCTATTATTTATTTAGCTTAGTGATTAAAAAATCTAAAACTATGGGATGGTGAAGAAAAATATTGAATATTTCTAGATGTAATATACCATAAGTCAATGTGAATACGATGAATATAAACATCTATTATATCCTACATCTATTATATAATAATACAATGTGATTATACCGAATACAAATAACATTGAGCTTAAATATATAATTTTAGTGATTACCCATGTAGATGTAATTTATTTGATATTCATTTAAAATCTTTTAACTCTGTGGCATAGTGACGAGGAAACATGAAATTTGGTGATGGAGAAGAAACATATTGAATATATTTACATCTAACTTACCATAATTCAATGTGAAAATGGAAAATATCATTAAATTTTAACTTGATTATTTTTTTTAATTGTTACCTATTTTTTATAAAAAACATGACATTAATTATAGTCTTTTAACTTTATTATTTAGTGGTGAAAAACCTAAAATTTTGCGATGTAGTAGAAAAATAAAATATAATTAATTTTTTACACCTACTATAGTCTATTATGTTTTTAGCTCAGTGATTAAAAAATCTAAAACTTTGGGATGATGAAGAAAAATATTGAATATTTCTAGATGTAATATACCATAAGTCAATTTGAATACGATGAATATAAACATCTATTATATCCTACAACTATTATATCATAATACAATGTGATTATACCTAATACAAATAACATTGAGCTTAAATATTTAATTTTAGTGATTACTTATATAGATGTAATTTATTTGCCATTCATTTAAAGTCTTTTAACTCTGTAGCTTAGTGACGAAGAAACATGAAATTTGGTGATGGAGAAGAAAAATATTGAATATATTTACATCCAAATTACCATAATTCAATGTGAAAATGGTAAATATCAATAAATTCTAGCTTGATTTTTTTTTTAATTGTTACCTATTTTTTATAAAAGATATGTCATGGATTATAGTCTTTTAACTTTGTTATTTAGTGGTGAAAAACCTAAAATTTTGTGATGTAGTAGAAAAATAAAATAGAATTAATTTTTTACATCTACTATAGTCTATTATTTTTTTAGCTTAGTGATTAAAAAATCTAAAACTTTGGGATGATGAAGAAAAATATTGAATATTTCTAGATGTAATATACCATAAGTCAATTTGAATATGATGAATATACACATCTATTATATCCTACATCTATTTTATCATAATACAATGTGATTATACCGTATACAAATAACATTGAGATTAAATATTTAATTTTAGTGATTACCCATGTAGATGTAATTTATTTGCCAATCCTTTACAGTCTTTTAACTCTGTGGCTTAGTGACGAAGAAACATGAAATTTGGTGATGGAGAAGAAACATATTGAATATATTTACATCTAACTTACCATAATTCAATGTGAAAATGGTAAATATTAATAAATTCTAGCTTGATTATTTTTTTAATTGTTACCTATGTTTTATAAAAAACATGACATGGATTATAGTCTTTTAACTTTATTATTTAGTGGTGAAAAACCTAAAATTTTGTGATGTAGTAGAAAAATAAAATATAATTAATTTTTTACACCTACTATAGTCTATTATATTTTTTACTTAGTGATTAAAAAATCTAAAACATTGGGATGATGAAGAAAAATATTGAATATTTCTAGACGTAATATACCATAAGTCAATTTGAATACGATGAATATAAACATCTATTATATCCTACATCTATTATATCATAATACAATGTGATTATACCGAATACAAATAACATTGAGCTTAAATATATAATTTTAGTGATTAGCCATGTAGATGTAATTTATTTGATATTCATTTACAGTCTTTTAACTCTGTGGCTTAGTGACGAAGAAACATGAAATTTGGTGATGGAGAAGAAACATATTGAATATATTTACATCTAACTTACCATAATTCAATGTGAAAATGGTAAATATCAATAAATTCTAGCTTGATTATTTTTTTAATTGTTACCTATTTTTTATAAAAAACATGACATGGATTATATAGTCTTTTAACTTTATTATTTAGTGGTGAAAAACCTAAAATTTTGTGATGTAGTAGAAAATTTAAATATAATTAATTTTTTACACCTACTATAGTCTATTATATTTTTTACTTAGTGATTAAAAAATCTAAAACTTTGGGATGATGAAGAAAAATATTGAATATTTCTAGATGTAATATACCATAAGTCAATTTGAATACGATGAATATAAACATCTATTATATCCTACATCTATTTTATCATAATACAATGTGATTATACCGAATACAAATAACATTGAGATTAAATATTTAATGTTAGTGATTACCCATGTAGACGTAATTTATTTGCCAATCCTATACAGTCTTTTAACTCTGTGGCTTAGTGACGAAAAAACATGAAATTTGGTGATGGAGAAGAGACATATTGAATATATTTACATCCAACTTACCATAATTCAATGTGAAAATTGTAAATATCAATAAATTCTAGCTTGATTATTTTTTTAATTGTTACCTATTTTTTATAAAAAATATGTCATGGATTACAGTCTTTTAACTTTGTTATTTAGTGGTGAAAAACCTAAAATTTTGTTATGTAGTAGAAAAATAAAATATAATTAATTTTTTAAATCTCCTATAGTCTATTATTTATTTAGCTTAGTGATTAAAAAATCTAAAACTATGGGATGGTGAAGAAAAATATTGAATATTTCTAGATGTAATATACCATAAGTCAATGTGAATACGATGAATATAAACATCTATTATATCCTACATCTATTATATAATAATACAATGTGATTATACCGAATACAAATAACATTGAGCTTAAATATATAATTTTAGTGATTACCCATGTAGATGTAATTTATTTGATATTCATTTAAAATCTTTTAACTCTGTGGCATAGTGACGAAGAAACATGAAATTTGGTGATGGAGAAGAAACATATTGAATATATTTACATCTAACTTACCATAATTCAATGTGAAAATGGAAAATATCATTAAATTTTAACTTGATTATTTTTTTAATTGTTACCTATTTTTTATAAAAAGCATGACACTAATTATAGTCTTTTAACTTTATTATTTAGTGGTGAAAAACCTAAAATTTTGCGATGTAGTAGAAAAATAAAATATAATTAATTTTTTACACCTACTATAGTCTATTATGTTTTTAGCTTAGTGATTAAAAAATCTAAAACTTTGGGATGATGAAGAAAAATATTGAATATTTCTAGATGTAATATACCATAAGTCAATTTGAATACGATGAATATAAACATCTATTATATCCTACATCTATTATATAATAATACAATGTGATTATACCGAATACAAATAACATTGAGCTTAAATATATAATTTTAGTGATTACCCATGTAGATGTAATTTATTTGATATTCATTTAAAATCTTTTAACTCTGTGGCATAGTGGCGAAGAAACATGAAATTTGGTGATGGAGAAGAAACATATTGAATATATTTACATCCAACTTACCATAATTCAATGTGAAAATGGTAAATATCAATAAATTCTAGCTTGATTATTTTTTTAATTGTTACCTATTTTTTATAAAAGATATGTCATGGATTATAGTCTTTTAACTTTGTTATTTAGTGGTGAAAAACCTAAAATTTTGTGATGTAGTAGAAAAATAAAATAGAATTAATTTTTTACATCTACTATAGTCTATTATTTTTTTAGCTTAGTGATTAAAAAATCTAAAACTTTGGGATGATGAAGAAAAATATTGAATATTTCTAGATGTAATATACCATAAGTCAATTTGAATATGATGAATATACACATCTATTATATCCTACATCTATTTTATCATAATACAATGTGATTATACCGAATACAAATAACATTGAGATTAAATATTTAATTTTAGTGATTACCCATGTAGATGTAATTTATTTGCCAATCCTTTACAGTCTTTTAACTCTGTGGCTTAGTGACGAAGAAACATGAAATTTGGTGCTGGAGAAGAATCATATTGAATATATTTACATCCAACTTACCATAATTCAATGTGAAAATTGTAAATATCAATAAATTCTAGCTTGATTATTTTTTTAATTGTTACCTATTTTTTATAAAAAATATGTCATGGATTACAGTCTTTTAACTTTGTTATTTAGTGGTGAAAAACCTAAAATTTTGTTATGTAGTAGAAAAATAAAATAGAATTAATTTTTTAAATCTCCTATAGTCTATTATTTATTTAGCTTAGTGATTAAAAAATCTAAAACTTTGGGATGGTGAAGAAAAATATTGAATATTTCTAGATGTAATATACCATAAGTCAATGTGAATACGATGAATATAAACATCTATTATATCCTACATCTATTATATTATAATACAATATGATTATAATGAATACAAATAACATTGAGATTAAATATATAATTTTAGTGATTACCCATGTAGATGTAATTTATTTGATATTCATTTACAGTCTTTTAACTCTGTGGCTTATTGACAAAGAAACATGAAATTTGGTGATGGAGAAGAAACATATTGAATATATATACATCTATATTCCCATAATTATATTTGAAAATGGTAAATATCAATAAATTCTAGCTTGATTATTTTTTTAATTGTTACCTATTTTTTATAAAAAATATGTCATGGATTATAGTCTTTTAACTTTGTTATTTAGTGGTGAAAAATCTAAAATTTTGTGATGTAGTAGAAAAATAAAATAAAATTAAATTTTTACATCTACTATAGTTTATTATATTTTTTACTTAGTGATTAAAAAATCTAAAACTTTGGGATGATGAAGAAAAATATTGAATATTTCTAGACGTAATATACCATAAGTCAATTTGAATACGATGAATATGAACATCTATTATATCCTACATCTATTATATCATAATACAATGTGATTATACCGAATACAAATAACATTGAGCTTAAATATATAATTTTAGTGATTACCCATGTAGATGTAATTTATTTGATATTCATTTACAGTCTTTTAACTCTGTGGCATAGTGACGAAGAAACATGAAATTTGGTGATGGAGAAGAAACATATTGAATATATTTACATCTAACTTACCATAATTCAATGTGAAAATGGTAAATATCAATAAATTCTAACTTGATTGTTTTTTTAATTGTTACCTATTTTTTATAAAAAACATGACATGGATTATAGTCTTTTAACTTTATTATTTAGTGGTGAAAAACCTAAAATTTTGCGATGTAGTAGAAAAATAAAATATAATTAATTTTTTACACCTACTATAGTCTATTATGTTTTTAGCTTAGTGATTAAAAAATCTAAAACTTTGGGATGATGAAGAAAAATATTGAATATTTCTAGATGTAATACACCATAAGTCAATTTGAATACGATGAATATAAACATCTATTATATCCTACATCTATTATATCATAATACAATGTGATTATACCTAATACAAATAACATTGAGCTTAAATATTTAATTTTAGTGATTACTAATGTAGATGTAATTTATTTGCCATTCATTTAAAGTCTTTTAACTTTGTGGCTTATGTTACACCCTAATTTTGACCCTGAACCGCTTGCTGTACATATCATAGCATTTTCATCATTTGAGTATTGTCCTACAATCATATACTTTTCGTTTGTCAAAATGTGTGTGGTATGTTTGAAGTTCAGCGGGTTCTGATGGAGTTTTGGTAAGGAGAATGTTTGTTCATGATCAGGTCGGGGTTGGCATGATTTTGAATGGTGTGTGTCTGAGGTTCTAAGTAATTGATTTTATGTCAATTCAAATCATCTGCGTAAATCAATTCATGAGGCTTTATGGTCGAATATTGTCAGAATCCAATGCCTTTCTTTATGGTCGAAAATTGTCAGAACTGAGGCTCATGTTTCGAGTTCTAGTTCTCTGATTTTCAAAGCAGGCCATGGTGCAGGAAGATTTCAGAGTTTGATCTAATTTTGTCCGTACTTCAAAAATTTGTTCAAGAATAGTTCAAGACTGTTATTTGATGTTCATAAGCCGCACTTGAAAGTGGGTATTAAGGTAGTACTATCATCAATTCATGTGTGAAAGTCTGGCCATGCAAAGAGTTTGTTCCAAGTAACAAGGAGACGCGATATCAGTTCATTTTAGAGGAGAGTTTGATGACGATGACTTCATAGATTCAAAGTGACCTTTCTTGTTATTACTCGTCGTCATGTTATACTATAAGGTGGATTAAGGTCATGTTAATCTATGTCATTTTTGTTGAGAATATATTAAAGTGCCATAGATTAAAATTCAAAATAAGAAAATTACAAAATCCTAGGTTTCATTGTACAAAGCTGTAATGCTAGCGGTGGGAGCCACTCTCTAGAGGACTCAGTGGTCCTTATACATCTTCGCTAACCACACATTAGCAGCATTGTAATAAATTCCATAAACAACAACATTGGATACCACAGAAATATGTCGAAAATTTGTATGGCCTAGAATCCAACAACAGTTACAAAAAAGGGTTCATCCTTTGCTCTATAATATGTCCTAACACAAAATTGTTGTTTCTCATGATGACTCCCTCTTCATTTACATCTCCCTGAAGAAGTGCAATCTTTATTGACAATGGAGCCTTTGATATCACGAATAAATCCATAGCCACTGAAGTACTTGCATGATTGACAAAGAAACAAACTGAGATCATATTACAAGCAAATACGTAATGACACATTGCATTATATTTTTTACTCAAATGACAATCCAACCACTATGATAATTTTCCTGGATGCACAGCCAATCTCTGATAGAATGACCTACAAACATTAAACCTCAAAATAGACATTTGGATTTTCATCGAAGCTTAAAGATTAAGGGGTGCCAGTCAGATTAAACTAGGGAGGCTAACTTGCACATTGTATATGTAAGTTCGACTCCTTAGAGGCTCAAAAACTAAATTGGCAAACCTTATAACTGTTAGATATTCAATAAGATCCCTTCGTAGGAGATGATCAATCCTGACAGCCTATACGCGAGTAAGCAACCACACAAGCGTGACCGTACAATTCACAACTTTCTTCAAGCCGTTATAGCACGTCGAACCCATTCCCAAATACAACGCTAAAGCCGACGTGAGTTTTCCGTTTTCACAGGACTTCTGCACGACTTCAGACCCCAAGCCTGCACACAAAACAAACCAATATCGCTTGCAACTATTGATCCCACGCCATGAGTTAGCTAACAAAGTTTCTCCCGATTCACCAATAGCCACAGACAAATCGTACCGCGGCTACACAATGGCCTGCCTGCGAAATCAACAAGAAGAAAAACAAATTGGTAGAACTTGCAAATAAGAAAAGGAGGCTGAGAATTTAATACCTGGTTCAGAGTTTGTGTCAAGATTGAGGGCTCAACATGTGAAGCTCAACCAAGGAACTGACTGGGCGCAACTTGATTCAGGGTCAAAAACGGATGAATCTTCTGATGTTGAGTTGACAGATGATGAAAATAGAGCTGTTGTGACCCGAGGTTATGTGGATGTGGATGTGGATGATATTCTCAGGACGAATGAAGACTCGGTTGCAAAGGGCAACTCCAAATTGTTGCCGGGACACATTGAATACTCGAAACTTGTATACACAAAGGTGTAGATGAAGGCTGTTTAACCGGCACAACCCTTTGTACTTCTCCAGTAGGGACTCATTTTGCAGTAGGTTCAGACAGTGGAATTGTGAACATTTACAACAGTGAAGAGTTTCTCGGCGGTAAAAGGAAGCCTATCGAGACCATTGATAATTTGAATTCTGCAGTGAATTTTATGAAATATAATCACGACTCTCAAACACTAGCAATCTGTTCAACATTGAGGAAGAGCAGTTTGAAGTTAATACATATACCATCCCATATCGTTTTCTCTAACTGCCGCAGTCCAAAGAATGCAAATGCCTGGCTCGATGTCTAATATCGTGATTCTTGCTATCACAGGGGTGGTTTGGAACAAGTTGAATGGAAGATTAATACCATTAATAGAATCCGAAATCATGAAACACAACCTGCGCAATTGCGAGCTCCATTTCTTCAAAAGCACGTAACATGCTACCGACGTCGTTAATTTCCTTCATAATCATACCAGAAAGCACATTAAAAGTATTTATACTCATAATCACGCTAGTATTCAGTTCCTGGCAGAAAGTAACCAAAGGTTTCAAGACAAGAAAAGGTAAGGGAATTGACTTATTGTTGTTCCAGTTTATGGAAAGAATGGAGGGTGTTGGATTGCTGCGAGAGAGGTACCGGGGGCTATCGGTCGCCTTCCTAGAAAAACCCGCGATACATACGCCATGAGGCCGTAGGAAGATTGAGCTGCTGCTAACGTTGATAAGGCTGTCATAAAAGGCGCGTCCCAATCACCTGCAAGTGAAAACCAATTGGGTATCAGTGAGCATACAACAGTTAGGTTCTACCTAAATATTACTAAGGATGTGGCATGTAGCATATGTTTAGGTCATGACAAGTTCTAAAATGAAGTGTCTTCTCCAAAATTTCCAGCTTTTACTATAAGGAATTATGAGGAAGTTGCTCCAACTCAACAATCGCGGCGCATACATTTCTGCAGCAAGTTCAAAACAAAATGGATGTCAATGTTTGTCTCAAATTTGTGATAACAACATTTAGCTTATGGGTAAAAATTTAAAATCAGCTAAGCGCTAGTGTGCTTCATAGGCCTTGCTGCCGCGACGGCGAACCATGAGGAAGCGTTAACATTCTTTTCTCACTCTCACCAGTTGCATCAAGTGTACACATAAGAAAAAAACATATACACGAAACAAAGGGATTAACATGAGAATATGGCAGTCAGAATACAAGTTAAGGCCAATAATACAATTTCAAATGACTCAAAATCCAATTGAGTCAGGTTCTAACATATTGTTTAAAGTCAAGTTTTGAGCATACACTTTGTTTTAATCAGAACAGCAGAACAACGAAAAAGGGGGACCACTCACTTATATTAGCAAAAATGGCAAAAACACAAGCAACAGAAGATTCACAGCAAGTTTAAACACAAAAACGGATAAAAAACAAACCTATAGCAGACAAACCAAAACAAAGCAGTACAACCAGAAGTCGATTTTTTTTCTCATTTGTTTATTCTCCTAAAAACCCTAATCGAGTCAGTATATAAGAGGGATGATATTCAAGAGAGGCTAGGGTTTTTTTTTGGAGAGACAAAAGCGGCAAAAGAAAGCAGTTGTAAAAAAAAAGGGGAAGGAAGAACAAGGAGGAATTTGTTACCGGGCTCGAGTCTTCAAGGGTGAGTCTTCTCATCTCGAATTTGTCATCTTTACATTATTATTTTATTCGCCTTTTTGTCCCTTATTCACCACAGTTTTCTCGGTTTAGGGGATTAGGGTTTTAGAAAAGGGAGTTTCGATTTGTTTTGTCTGGGTTAGGATTTCATTAAAATAGTTTTCAGATTCGTACTCGGGGTAGAAATTTAGGTATGGTTTATTTTCTGCTCGTGGAGGTTTGTGGTTGTCATAATGTCGGAGAAGACGACGACATCGTCGCCGGCCGTCGGCCTTCTCCAGCCACACGTTTGGAAGGAGATGAAAGGTTGTGAGAAAGTGGTGAATGAGAGGTCCGGGGAAGCTTTTGGTTATGGGGGTAGCAGGTGTCCCCACAGTAACTTTTGTCACCAGAAGATGTTGTATGATGATGATCTCATGCGCACGTCCACACCCCCTTACCGTGAACGTTCATCCATGGCCGTTGAGTGGGAGTCACCGCTTGACTCTCTCTGGATCCAACGCCATAGATTCTTCAGTGAGGTTAGCTGATCAGGGTCCACGATGGACCCTCCCTTTCCTCTTTTTGTGGGTCTTCGCATTGGGCCTGGGGTGGCTGAATGCACCCCCTTTTAGTTTTTCCGACCAGCCCGTTTTTTTTCATATTATTATTTTTTTGCATATAAGTTTTTATTTATTATTATTATGATTATTTTAAGAAGAATGTGTAAATATTTTTTACTTTAATTTCATATTATTATTACTACTATTTTTGTGAGAAAAAAATATGCATATAAAAATTACATTTTATTAATTATTTTTAGTTTACATTCAATTAATTTATGTTATAAATATATATATATATATATATATATATATATATATATATATATATATATATATATATATATATATATATATATATATATATATATATATATATATATATATATATATATATATATATATATATATATATATATATATATATATATATATATATATATATATATATATATATATATATATACATATATATATATATATATATATATATATATATATATATATATATATATATATATATATATATATATATATATATATAAGGATTCTTTGATTATGCCAAATATATTATTTATTATTAATTAGCTAATCACTTTATTTATTTATATAATTAGAGATAGACATATTTTTTTTTTTAAGTTATGCCAAATTTTAAAGTATTTAATTAAGTTTATTTATTTTTATTATTATTTTACTTTCATCTAATAGTTTGATGCTTGATAGTTCGATTTAAATTGGGTAACTTCCGATTATTTGCAGTGGTTGTATGATTTTATTATATAAGCCCTTACATACCCATTCAAGATAAAATTAATTTCTCAATCCAACATCGAGCCGCTTTCACCCTTGTAGGTCGAGCGCCTATGCCTCGTCATCGACTTTATCCTAAAGCCTTAGGACCTCCTATCCATTAGGTCAACCTTGTTCGTTCCATACGCTAATTCAAACCTCGACTTACATCGAGTATTGTCTCAAATCAAATTAATATACTTAATTGTATTTAAAACATTTTCGATAAAGATGAAAAGGGGGTTGAAATCGAGCCTTTGATTTCTCTTCTTGATTGTTTGGGCCCGAGGAGCCTTTCTTAAGTCCAAACAATTGTCATCTCTAAAAGATGTACAATGCGACAAACTCAAAACTTATTTTCCTAAACACTTAGATGAAAAAGAGAGAGAGTCAAGCCTTTGACTCGCTTTCCCGATTACTTGGGCCTAAGAAGCCTTTCTTAAGCTTCAAGTAATCGTCATTCATAAGAAACGCTAATTATATCAAAATCATTTCTTAATATAAGATGAAAAGGAGAGAGAGTCAAGCCTTTGACTCACTTTCCGGATTACTTGGGCCCGAGGAGCCTTTCTTAAGCTTCAAGTAATCCTCATCCATTTAAAATACTTCAGCCTCATCAATTTCCTTATCCGTTAAGGATGAAAAAGAAAGAGAGTCAAGCCTTTGACTAGCTTTCCCGATTACTTGAGCCCGAGAAGCCTTTCTTAAGCTTCGAGTAGTCATCATCCGATCCGTCTACTCAAACTTCATATTATCCTTTCACATTTGAGTTGAAAAAGAGAGAGAGTCAAGCCTTTGACTCGCTTTCCCGATTACTTGGGCCCGAGAAGCTTTGCTTAAGCTTCAGATAATCGTCACCTCTAACTAACATCAATACATTAATTCTTTTTCTCGCCGCCGTGCGAACCGTCAAACCCTTTTTCTTGCCCTCGTGCGATCGAAACTCTAAACTTATTCAAACTCTTTTTTTCTCGCCGCCGTACGGACTTTCAAACCTTTTCTTAAAACGAGAGATATGGTGTCTTGAGAACGACGCAAAATATTGCTTAGTCCGTAACCTACTTGAGTTGATATAAGTGGCGTGTTCCCCTTGAATGTTGATATATGGAAATCCATTCAAAGTGGTGCAAGCGTCCTCTCCTCACTAGTTTGGATAAAGCAATATTTTCTGTCAAAAACGACTAAGTATCTTTCATTAAATCAAACCTTTATCCGTAAGCCGAACTACGGCTGCTCTGATTTCTCATCTGTTAACGAGAATACGTAGGCACAAGATTGCGATGATCTTGGCAAGCACATTTCCTTCACACTTCCCCAAATTCCACAATTATCTTCTTTCTACCGTAGTCCCACGAACTACGGATGCTCTGATTCTTCACTTCTTTTCAAGTGAAAATACGTAGGCACAAGGGCCCTAATCCTTGGCGAGCACTCGTCATCTATAAACCACCCCTTTCTCCTTAACAATCTAACTCTTTACATTTTACCTTTACATATTTTATATTGGAAGAACACAAACAAACGAGGCTAACATTTCTTACGAATCGAATCAAAAGGTTCCCGTTGAGTACAACGGACATGAGGGGTGCTAATACCTTCCCCTCATGTAACCGACTCCCGAACCTAGAACTTGGTTGCGATGACCATGTTCTTTCCCTAAAGGTTTTATCGATATTTTCCTTTCCCATTTTGGGATAAATAAAGTTCGGTGGCGACTCTGTGTTTTCCGCGACCATTCACGAAGGATCGTGCTTTTTTTTAGGTACGACAGCTTAGTGACGAAGAAACATGAAATTTGGTGATGGAGAAGAAAAATATTGAATATATTTAAGTCCAACTTACCATAATTCAATGTGAAAATTGTAAATATCAATAAATTCTAGCTTGATTATTTATTTAATTGTTACCTATTTTTTATAAAAAATATGTAATGGATTATAGTCTTTTAACTTTGTTATTTAGTGGTGAAAAACCTAAAATTTTGTGATGTAGTAGAAAAATAAAATAGAATTAATTTTTTACATCTACTATAGTCTATTATTTATTTAGCTTAGTGATTAAAAAATCTAAAACTTTGGGATGATGAAGAAAAATATTGAATATTTCTAGATGTAATATACCATAAGTCAATTTGAATATGATGAATATACACATCTATTATATCCTACATCTATTTTATCATAATACAATGTGATTATACCGAATACAAATAACATTGAGATTAAATATTTAATTTTAGTGATTACCCATGTAGATTTAATTTATTTGCCAATCCTTTACAGTCTTTTAACTCTGTGGCTTAGTGACGAAGAAACATGAAATTTGGTGATGGAGAAGAAACATATTGAATATATTTACATATAACTTACCATAATTCAGTGTGAAAACGGTAAATATCAATAAATTCTGGCTTGATTATTTTTTTAATTGTTACCTATTTTTTATAAAAAACATGTCATGGATTACAGTCTTTTAACTTTGTTATTTAGTGGTGAAAATCCTAAAATTTTGTTATGTAGTAGAAAAATAAAATAGAATTAACTTTTTAAATCTCCTATAGTCTATTATTTATTTAGCTTAGTGATTAAAAAATCTAAAACTTTGGGATGGTAAAGAAAAATATTGAATATTTCTAGATGTAATATACCATAAGTCAATGTGAATACGATGAATATAAACATCTATTATATCCTACATCTATTATATTATAATACAATATGATTATAATGAATACAAATAACATTGAGATTAAATATATAATTTTAGTGATTACCCATGTAGATGTAATTTATTTGATATTCATTTACAGTCTTTTAACTCTGTGGCTTATTGACAAAGAAACATGAAATTTGGTGATGGAGAAGAAACATATTGAATATATATATATACATCTATATTCCCATAATTCAATTTGAAAATGGTAAATATCAATAAATTCTAGCTTGATTATTTTTTTAATTGTTACCTATTTTTTATAAAAAATTTGTAATGGATTATAGTCTTTTAACTTTGTTATTTAGTGGTGAAAAACCTAAAATTTTGTGATGTAGTAGAAAAATAAAATATAATTAATTTTTTTCATCTACTATAGTCTATTATATTTTTTACTTAGTGATTAAAAAATCTAAAACTTTGGGATGATGAAGAAAAATATTGAACATTTCTAGACGTAATATACCATAAGTCAATTTGAATACGATGAATATAAACATCCATTATATCCTACATCTATTATATCATAATACAATGTGATTATACCGAATACAAATAACATTGAGCTTAAATATATAATTTTAGTGATTACCCATGTAGATGTAATTTATTTGATATTCATTTACAGTCTTTTAACTCTGTGGTATAGTGACGAAGAAACATGAAATTTGGTGATGGAGAAGAAACATATTGAATATATTTACATCTAACTTACCATAATTCAATGTGAAAATGGTAAATATCAATAAATTCTAACTTGATTATTTTTTAATTGTTACCTATTTTTTATAAAAAACATGACATGGATTATAATCTTTTAACTTTATTATTTAGTGGTGAAAAACCTAAAATTTTGCGATGTAGTAGAAAAATAAAATATAATTAATTTTTTACACCTACTATAGTCTATTATGTTTTTAGCCTAGTGATTAAAAAATCTAAAACTTTGGGATGATGAAGAAAAATATTGAATATTTCTAGATGTAATATACCATAAGTCAATTTGAATACGACGAATATAAACATCTATTATATCCTACATCTATTATATCATAATACAATGTGATTATACCTAATACAAATAACATTGAGCTTAAATATTTTATTTTAGTGATTACTAATGTAGATGTAATTTATTTGCCATTCATTGAAAGTCTTTTAACTCCGTGGCTTAGTGACGAAGAAACATGAAATTTGGTGATGGAGAAGAAAAATATTGAATATATTTACATCCAACTTACCATAATTCAATGTGAAATTTGTAAATACCAATAAATTCTAGCTTGATTATTTATTTAATTGTTACCTATTTTTTATAAAAAATATGTCATGGATTATAGTCTTTTAACTTTTTTATTTAGTGGTGAAAAACCTAAAATTTTGTGATGTAGTAGAAAAATAAAATAGAATTAGTTTTTTACATCTACTATAGTCTATTATTTATTTAGCTTAGTGATTAAAAAATCTAAAACTTTGGGATGATGAAGAAAAATATTGAATATTTCTAGATGTAATATACCATAAGTCAATTTGAATATGATGAATATACACATCTATTATATCCTACATCTATTTTATCATAATACAATGTGATTATACCGAATACAAATAACATTGAGATTAAATATTTAATTTTAGTTATTACCCATGTAGATGTAATTTATTTGCCAATCCTTTGCAGTCTTTTAACTCTGTGGCTTAGTGACGAAGAAACATGAAATTTGGTGATGGAGAAGAAACATATTGAATATATTTACATCTAACTTACCATAATTCAATGTGAAAATGGTAAATAGCAAAAAATTCTAGCTTGATTATTTTTTTAATTGTTACCTATTTTTTATAAAAAACATGACATGGATTATAGTCTTTTAACTTTATTATTTAGTGGTGAAAGACCTAAAATTTTGCGATGTAGTAGAAAAATAAAATATAATTAATTTTTTACACCTACTATAGTCTACTATGTTTTTAGCTTAGTGATTAAGAAATCTAAAACTTTGGGATGATGAAGAAAAATATTGAATATTTCTAGATGTAATATACCATAAGTCAATTTGAATATGATGAATATACACATCTATTATATCCTACATCTATTATATCATAGTACAATGTGATTATACCGAATACAAATAGCATTGAGATTAAATATTTAATTTTTGTGATTACCCATGTAGATGTAATTTATTTGCCATTCATTTAAAGTCTTTTAACTCTGTGGCTTAGTGACGAAAAAACATGAAATTTGGTGATGGAGAAGAAACATATTGAATATATTTACATCTAACTTACCATAACTCAATGTGAAAACGGTAAATATCAATAAATTCTGGCTTGATTAGTTTTTTTTTAATTGTTACCTATTTTTTATAAAAAAACACGTCTCGGATTATAGTCTTTTAACTTTGTTATTTAGTGGTGAAAAACCTAAAGTTTTGTGATGTATTAGAAAAATAAAATATAATTAATCTTTTACATCTACTAGAGTCTATTATGTTTTTAGCTTAGTGATTAAAAAATCTATAACTTTGGGATGGTGGAGAAAAATATTGAATATTTCTAGATGTAATATACCATAAGTCAATTTGAATACGATGAATATAAACATCTATTATATCCTACATCTATTTTATCATAATACAATGTGATTTTACCGAATACAAATAACATTGAGCTTAAATATTTAATTTTAGTTATTACCCATGTAGATGTAATTTCTTTGCCATTCATTTACAGTCTTTTAACTCTGTGGCTTAGTGAGGAAGAAACATGAAATTCGGTGATGGAGAAGAAACATATTGAATATATTTACATCTAACTTACCATAATTCAATGTGAAAATGGTAAATATCAATAAATTCTAGCTTGATTATTTTTTTAATTGTTACCTATTTTTTATAAAAAACATGACATGGATTATAGTCTTTTAACTTTATTATTTAGTGGTGAAAAACCTAAAATTTTGTGATGTAGTAGAAAAATAAAATATATTTATTTTTTACACCTACTATAGTCTATTATATTTTTTGCTTAGTGATTAAAAAATCTAAAACTTTGGGATGATGAAGAAAAATATTGAATATTTCTAGATGTAATATACCATAAGTCAATTTGAATACGATGAATATACACATCTATTATATCCTACATCTATTTTAGCATAATACAATGTGATTATACCGAATACAAATAACATTGAGATTAAATATTTAATTTTAGTGATTACCCATGTAGATGTAATTTATTTGCCAATCCTTTACAGTCTTTTAACTCCGTGGCTTAGTGACGAAGAAACATGAAATTTGGTGATGGAGAAGAAACATATTGAATATATTTATATCTAACCTACCATAATACAATCTTAAAATGGTAAATATCAATAAATTCTAGCTTGATTATTTTTTTTAATTGTTACCTATTTTTTTATAAAAAACATGGCATGGATTATAGTCTTTTAACTTTGTTATTTAGTGGTGAAAAACCTAAACTTTTGTGATGTAGTAGAAAAATAAAACAGAATTAATTTTTTTCACCTACTATAGTCTATTATAGTTTTTACTTAGTGTTTAAAAAATCAAAAACATTGGGATGATGAAGAATTTTTTTGAATATTTCTAGATGTAATATACCATAAGTCAATTTGAATACGATGAATATAAACATCTTTTATATCATAATACAATGTGATTATACCGAATACAAATAACATTGAGATTAAATATTTAATTTTAGTGATTACCCATGTAGATGTAATTTATTTGCCATTCATTTAAAGTCTTTTAACTCTGTGGCTTAGTGACGAAAAAACATGAAATTTGGTGATGGAGAAGAAACATATTGAATATATTTACATCTATCTTACCATAATTCAATGTGAAAACAGTAAATATAAATAAATTCTGGCTTGATTATTTTTTTAATTGTTATCTATTTTTTATAAAAAACATGACATGGATTATAGTCTTTTAACTTTGTTATTTAGTGGTGAAAAAATTAAAATTTTGTGATGTATTAGAAAAATAAAATATAATTAATCTTTTACATCTACTAGAGTCTATTATGTTTTTAGCTTAGTGATTAAAAAATCTATAACTTTGGGATGGTGAAGAAAAATATTGAATATTTCTAGATGTAATATAACATAAGTCAATTTGAATACGATGAATATAAACATCTATTATATCCTACATCTATTTTATCATAATACAATGTGATTTTACCGAATACAAATAACATTGAGCTTAAATATTTAATTTTAGTTATTACCCATGTAGATGTAATTTCTTTGCCATTCATTTACAGTCTTTTAACTCTGTGACTTAGTGAGGAAGAAACATGAAATTCGGTGATGGAGAAGAAACATATTGAATATATTTACATCTAACTTACCATAATTCAATGTGAAAATGGTAAATATCAATAAATTCTAGCTTGATTATTTTTTTAATTGTTACCTATTTTTTATAAAAAACATGACATGGATTATAGTCTTTTAACTTTATTATTTAGTGGTGAAAAACCTAAAATTTTGTGATGTAGTAGAAAAATAAAATATATTTATTTTTTACACCTACTATAGTCTATTATATTTTTTGCTTAGTGATTAAAAAATCTAAAACTTTGGGATGATGAAGAAAAATATTGAATATTTCTAGATGTAATATACCATAAGTCAATTTGAATACGATGAATATACACATCTATTATATCCTACATCTATTTTAGCATAATACAATGTGATTATACCGAATACAAATAACATTGAGATTAAATATTTAATTTTAGTGATTACCCATGTAGATGTAATTTATTTGCCAATCCTTTACAGTCTTTTAACTCCGTGGCTTAGTGACGAAGAAACATGAAATTTGGTGATGGAGAAGAAACATATTGAATATATTTACATCTAACCTACCATAATTCAATCTTAAAATGGTAAATATCAATAAATTCTAGCTTGATTATTTTTTTTAATTGTTACCTATTTTTTTATAAAAAACATGGCATGGATTATAGTCTTTTAACTTTGTTATTTAGTGGTGAAAAACCTAAACTTTTGTGATGTAGTAGAAAAATAAAACAGAATTAATTTTTTTCACCTACTATAGTCTATTATACTTTTTACTTAGTGTTTAAAAAATCAAAAACATTGAGATGATGAAGAATTTTTTTGAATATTTCTAGATGTAATATACCATAAGTCAATTTGAATACGATGAATATAAACATCTTTTATATCATAATACAATGTGATTATACCGAATACAAATAACATTGAGATTAAATATTTAATTTTAGTGATTACCCATGTAGATGTAATTTATTTGCCATTCATTTAAAGTCTTTTAACTCTGTGGCTTAGTGACTAAGAAACATGAAATTCGGTGATAGAGAAGAAACATATTGAATATATTTACATCTAACTTACCATAATTCAATGTGAAAATGGTAAATATCAATAAATTCTAGCTTGATTATTTTTTTAATTGTTACCTATTTTTTATAAAAAACATGACATGGATTATAGTCTTTTAACTTTATTATTTAGTGGTGAAAAACCTAAAATTTTGCGATGTAGTAGAAAAATAAAATATAATTAATTTTTTACATCTACTATAGTCTACTATGTTTTTAGCTTAGTGATTAAGAAATCTAAAATTTTGGGATGATGAAGAAAAATATTGAATATTTCTAGATGTAATATACCATAAGTCAATTTGAATACGATGAATATAAACATCTATTATATCCTACATCTACTATATCATAATACAATGTGATTATACCTAATACAAATAACATTGAGCTTAAATATTTAATTTTAGTGATTACCCATTGTCGCTACTGCGAAAATCGGCGCCGGCAATACATAAGAGTCGCCACCGTTCGTTATTTATCCCAAAGGAGGGAAAGGAAACGCTCAGAGAAAACCTCACAAAAACCGGAAAGGAATGGTCATCGCAACCAAAACCTGGATTCGGGAGTCGGTTACGCAAGGGGAAGGTATTGAAACCCCTCACATCCATCGTACTCGATGGGATCCAAGCTTACTTGTTTGTCTAAAAGGGTGTAAAACAATCTATCTACGGCTTCTAAATCTAAACGGAAAGAAGTGACTCGATAGAGCGATCACTGCTCTAGGCCTACGTATTCTCATATGTCATGAGAAAATCAGAGTCAACGTAGTTCGGGAAACTACGGGGGAGGTTGCTCGCCAAGACATCGCGTCTTGTGCGTACGTACTTTCATACAACATGAAAGATCAGAGCGGACGTAGTTCGGGCCAACTACTGGTAAACAAAGGTGTTCTCAATCACACAGGAGTGAGAGATTAAGTTGACAATACTAGCGTACGCATTCTAGTAGTCAGGTGTATGCTGCTCAACCCTTGGAGACTTAGGTGTTACCTGTTTGCGATAGAACGGACGTAGTATGTCATTGGTTTAGAGGTACGGGAACCTACGGGAACTTAGAACTACGGTCTGGTCTCAATTGCACAAGGGCAAGAGAAAGGAAGATTAGTTGTTAGCGGGAAAATCTCGATCACACAACAGCGAGAGAAAACATCGGTTAGTTGTTAGTGTGCTCGCTAGGATATCGCATCCTATGCCTACATATTCTCGTTCAGTACGAGAAATCAGAGCAGCTGTAGTTCAGCTAACTATAGCAAAACAGTTGCAGAAAAATAATGAAATAAAGGCAATGTTACCGAACGGAGTGGTTCCTTTGACCCTTGAATATTTTCATGCAAGCTCCATCCTTGTGCCTGTCTTCTTTGATGCACCTCCACAAGAGAAAAAACAAAACACCACTACAGGAATTCTTCAAGGTTCGCCTTATCATGAAAAAACACAGAGTTCCTCCTCAGGAGGGACCTGGTCATTATGAAAGGGATCCTAAAGAGGACAAAGAGGATAGATGCACGAGGCACTTGAGTCTTCAAAGGTTCAACCTCTCATGAAATACTTGAGGTTCCTCCTCAGGAGGAGTCAAGCTCTCACAAGTGAGATCCCTTGATGTTAGACTAGGAGGAAGGGAATATGAAAATGAAGTGAGTAACAAGATGTAAACCTCAGGAATGCATCAAGATTCTCAATCATATTCAAGAATTGAAGTGGTCTTCTATGGCTCAACCACTTGGAAAACTTATGGTTCCTCCTCAGGAGGAGACAAGCTCTCATTAGACAGTTTGATGGAGAAAGGAGGTAGGAATGGAAAGAATCATAGTGCAAACCTCAGGAAAGTACCACAATACTCAACCAATCACTCCTTAGGAGTATGCCCTACATGGCTCAACTACTTGTGAAAGGCCTAGGGTTCCTCCTCAGGAGGGAGCTAAACTCAAAAAGTAGGCTCCAATGTCACTGGACACTTGATGGAGGAAGGAGAATATCCGTGTCAAAGACAAGATAGAGAAATGATATTACGAATCATTCTCTAATTGAATCATGTCACACGGCCAGCACAACAACAGTAAAAAATACAATCAGACGAAAAGAGGAAAGGTCTTGGATCCTGCATTATTTGTCAACAAATTAGTTAACATCGCACTGCGAAAGTATTGTCCTTAACCTGCAAAATATCAAAGCGAGATAACAAGTCTAGTAATAAAATGGAAATTGCTTCCTAAAATCGAAACTAAACTCCTAATAGCAAAGTCAAGAGAAATTATGCAATATCCTAAATGACTATTTCTATAATAAGGAAATAAACTCTCCTAAAAATATCAAAACTATGTAACGATTTAATATCCTAAAATCTAGAATTTAAATCTATGCTATTATTTCTATATTTAATATTCCCTATAAAATCCTAAGAGAAAAAATATCTAAAGAGAAAGCAAAGAAATAAAAGCAATAAAAATAAAAGGACAGCCAGAAGAAGGGGGGATTTTAGTTCAGTAGGGGTACAGGCAGAAAAAAGAAATACAATGGGCCCAGCCCAACAGCCAATACAAAAAAGAAAAAAATAAAATAAAGGGAAAGGGGGTACAACATAAAAATGGGGGATACAGCCAGACAAACATACAATACAGAAAAAAAACTGGGGCCCAGCCCAATAAAAACAATCGAAAACGGGGAGGGGGTGTGCAAGTAAGCGGAGGGTGTACATCCAGAAAATAGATTGGGCTTAGCCCAATCGTGAACCACAACTGAACCAAACAAAAAAAACGGGGGGTGCCACGGTGCACTGGGGTGCAAGACCGAAAAAACCAATGGGCTTTGGGGCCCAAAACCAAACCTGGTCCAATGGTCTCAACCTCCTCTCTCATTCCACACTCAGAAACCCTAGGTCCCTCTACCTTTCTCTCTTTGCCACCGTCCTCTTCCAATCTTTTCGTCTCCACCTTAGACCTCCGTACCTGAAACCTCTCTCAATCTCTAACTCTCTCTGCTTCAAATCTTACAATCGCTTTTTCTTCCCAAATCACCTCCAATCAACACCAGAACCTTTATCCCTCTTCGTTTAGCTTTCTTCAAGCATCAATACCACTCGTAAAATCAGATAATCAAACCAAATCAGCATGAAATAATGGTGAAGGACGATACCAGAAGATGTTCGTGAGGAGATTTTGGATTCGTATGTTGAAGATCCACAAATGTCGAAGGCGTTGGTTCGTAAGTCTGGAGATTGTTTGCTGAATATGTTGATCCGTCCATTGTAGATCCGAAAATGTATGGAACAGATGAGAGTTCGTGGTTCGATTGGAAGACGACGAGTTTTCACGGTTGCTGATGGATCTTGGAAGATCTTCATGAAGAAGACGAAGATTCGACGAGGATTTGTTCATAGATTTGCGTTCGTTTGGTCAAAGGAAATCTGGAGAATGCGATGAGTGTTCTTGAGTTTCATTGAAGGTTCTTGGATGCGTTGACGAAATCTGGAAACGGTTGATGAACATCCATGAAGAACAATGAAGTTCTTGAGGAAATCTATGAACGTGCAGATCAAGATCTCTGGAAACTTCTTGAACGGATCTTGGAGGTTGTTACGGATTTCTGGAAAATCTTGATGAACACGAAGAGTGTTCTTGGAGTTGGATGAAGATTGGGAGAACGAATGAACGATCTGAAGAATTTTTTGTTGGACGTTGAAGTTTCTGGCGTTTCCTCCGGTGAGTTTGCCGCCGTGAGAAGTTGTTTGATTTCGCCGGTGATGAGCTCCGACGTGTTTGCATGGCCGGCGGGAAGGGTGCCACTAGGTAGGACGCGTGGCGATTAGGGAGTGCCGCGTGGCACACATGCGGAGAGAGGGAGGATAGGTGGAAACGGAGAGATAATGGGTGGTACGGGTGGCAGAGAGAGAGTGAGTGATGTGTCAGCGCGAGAGTGAATGGGAGAATGAGGTGGCGTGAAGAGAGAGGAAAACGTGGGATGTTTATATATGTGACATGTGGCAACGAGACTGGTGAACTGGGCCTCCACAACAGACCATGGCCCGTGAAATGCACATAATGGACCAAAGAAATCTGATTAAAATGGAATTAAAGACTAATTAACTGATTAAAAATGGATTAAAATGGTTAATGGACAATTAAAGATGATTAAAGATCTAATTAATGTTAAAAACTGGATTAGTGGACTCAATTAGACCTTAAACCTAATTAACACTATCTAATTAATCCTAATCAATTAATATCCTAATTAAACCTAGACTAAAATCTAATTAACCTCTAAGAATTAATATTCTAAAAAATAGAGAAAACTATTAATTTCTATTATAACCTATTTAATATCTATTTAATATCTAGAAACCTATTAAAAGAAATCTGTTAATTTCTAAAACAAATTAGTATCTAAAACCCTATTAAAAATCTACTAATTCTATTTCAACTAAACTCCAAAATATTCTAAAATCTAAAAATTAAGGAAAACAAATATTAAAAGTCTATTAATATCTAAAAACAGAGATCAAACTATTTAAAATCTAAAACCATGCTAAAACAGTGAATATGATGTGGGAACGCAATAAGATAAACGGTAAAATTACGGACACCAAAATATCCTAAAAACAACAGCATGAGCTGAAAACACCGGGAAGAGCACAACATCCGAAAAATAAAACTCCGCTTATCTGAACTGGTTTAAATCGTCTGAAATGCGAAAATAGGGCCGCGATCCCGATTAAAACGATCTGACTAAGAAAATGTACTGTATGCGATGTGTATATGCACAATGCGAATGAATCGAAACATAAGCCAAATACAGGAATTGGTTGGCCAAATTTTGGGGTGCAACACCCATGTAGATGTAATTTATTTGATATTCATTTACAGTCTTTTAACTTTGTGGCTTAGTGACGAAGAAACATGAAATTTGGTGATGGAGAAGAAACATATTGAATATATTTACATCTAACTTACCATAATTCAATGTGAAAATGTTAAATATCAATAAATTCTAGCTTGATTATTTTTTTAATTGTTACCTATTTTTTATAAAAAACATGACATGGATTATAGTCTTTTAACTTTGTTATTTTGTGGTGAAAAACCTAAAATTTTGTGATGTAGTAGAAAAATAAAATATAATTAATTTTTTACATCTACTATAGTCTATTATATTTTTTACTTAGTGATTAAAAAAGCTAAAACTTTGGGATGATGAAGAAAAATATTAAATATTTCTAGACGTAATATACCATAAGTCAATTTGAATTCGATGAATATAAACATCTATTATATCCTACATCTATTATATCATAATACAATGTGATTATACTGAATACAAATAACATTGAGATTAAATATATAATTTTAGTGATTACCCATGTAGGTGTAATTTATTTGATATTCATTTACAGTCTTTTAACTCTGTGGCTTAGTGACGAAGAAACATGAAATTTGGTGATGGAGAAGAAACATATTGAATATATTTACATCTAACTTACCATAATTCAATGTGAAAATGGTAAATATCAATAAATTCTAGCTTGATTATTTTTTTAATTGTTACCTATTTTTTTTATAAAAAACATGACATGGATTATAGTCTATTAACTTTATTATTTAGTGGTGAAAAACCTAAAATTTTGTGATGTAGTAGAAAAATAAAATATATATAATTTTTTACACCTACTATAGTCTATTATATTTTTAACTTAGTCATTAAAAAATCTAAAACTTTGGGATGATGAACAAAAATATTGAATATTTCTAGATTTAATATACCATAAGTCAATTTGAAACGATGAATATACACATCTATTATATCCTACATCTATTTTATCATAATACAATGTGATTATACCGAATACAAATAACATTGAGATTAAATATTTAATTTAAGTGATTACCCATGTAGATGTAATTTATTTGCCAATCCTTTACAGTCTTTTAACTCTGTGGCTTAGTGACGAAGAAACATGAAATTTAGTGATGGAGAAGAAACATATTGAATATATTTACATCTAACTTACCATAATTCAATCTTAAAATGGTAAATATCAATAAATTCTAGCTTGATTATTTTTTTTAATTGTTACCTATTTTTTTATAAAAAACATGGCATGGATTATAGTCTTTTAACTTTGTTATTTAGTGGTGAAAAACCTAAACTTTTGTGATGTTGTAGAAAAATAAAATAGGATTAATTTTTTTCACCTACTATAGTCTATTATACTTTTTACTTAGTGTTTAAAAAATCAAAAACATTGGGATGAAGATGAAAAATATTGAATATTTCTAGATGTAATATACCATAAGTCAAATTGAATACGATGAATATAAACATCTATTATATCATAATACAATGTGATTATACCGAATACAAATAACATTGAGATTAAATATTTAATTTTAGTGATTACCCATGTAGATGTAATTTATTTTCCATTCATTTAAAGTCTTTTAACACTGTGGCTTAGTGACGAAAAAACATGAAATTTGGTGATGGAGAAGAAACATATTGAATATATTTACATCTAACTTACCATAATTCAATGTGAAAACGGTAAATATCAATAAATTCTGGCTTGATTATTTTTTTAATTGTTACTTATTTTTTATAAAAAACATGTCATGGATTATAGTGTTTTAACTTTGTTATTTAGTGGTGAAAAACCTAAAATTTTGAGATGTAGTAGAAAAATAAAATATAATTAATCTTTTACAACTACTAGAGTCTATTATGTTTTTAGCTTAGTGATTAAAAAATCTATAACTTTGGGATGGTGAAGAAAAATATTGAATATTTCTAGATGTATTATACCATAAGTCAATGTGAATATGATGAATATAAATTCCTATTATATCCTACATGTAATATATACTAATGCAATATGATTATACCGAATACAAATAACATTGAGCTTAAATATTTAATTTTAGTGACTACCCATGTAGATGTAATTTATTTTCCATTCATTTACAATCTTTTAACTCTGTGACTTAGTGACGAAGAAACATGAAATTCGGTGATGGAGAAGAAACATATTGAATATATTTACATCTAACTTACCATAATTCAATGTGAAAATGGTAAATATCAATAAATTTTAGCTTGAATATTTTTTTAATTGTTACCTATTTTTTATAAAAAATATGTCATGGATTATAGTCTTTTAACTTTGTTATTTAGTGGTGAAAAACCTAAAATTTTGCGATGTAGTAGAAAAATAAAATATAATTAATTTTTTACACCTACTATAGTCTATTATGTTTTTAGCTTAGTGATTAAAAAATCTAAAACTTTGGGATGATGAAGAAAAATATTGAATATTTCTAGACGTAATATACCAGAAGTCAATTTGAATACGATGAATATAAACATCTATTATATCCTACATCTATTATATCATAATGCAATGTCATTATACCGAATACAAATAACATTGAGCTTAAATATTTAATTTTAGTGATTACCCATGTAGATGTAATTTATTTGCCATTCCTTTACAGTCTTTTAACTATGTGGCTTAGTGACGAAGAAACATGAAATTTGGTGATGGAGAAGAAACATATTGAATATATTTACATCTAACTTACCATAATTCAATGTGAAAATGGTAAATATCTATAAATTCTAGCTTGATTATTTTTTAATTTTTACCTTTTTTTTATAAAAAACATGACATGGATTATAGTCTTTTAACTTTATTATTTAGTGGTGAAAAACCTAAAATTTTGTGATGTAGTAGAAAAATAAAATATAATAAATATTTTACACCTACTATAGTCTATTATATTTTTTACTTAGTGAATAAAAAATCTAAAACTTTGGGATGATGAAGAAAAATATTGAATATTTCTAGATTAAATATACCATAAGTCAATTTGAATACAATGAATATAAACATTTATTATATCCTACATCTATTTTATCATAATACAACGTGATTATACCGAATACAAATAACATTGAGATTAAATATTAATTTTAGTGATTACCCATGTAGATGTAATTTTGTTGCCAATCCTTTACAGTCTTTTAACTCTGTGGCTTAGTAACGAAGAAACATGAAATTATGTGATGGAGAAGAAACATATTGAATATATTTACATCTAACTTACCATAATTCAATGTGAAAATGGTAAATATCAATAAATTCTAGCTTGATTATTTTTTTTAATTGTTACCTATTTTTTTATAAAAAACATGGCATGGATTATAGTCTTTTAACTTTGTTATTTTGTGGTGAAAAACCTAAACCTTTGTGATGTAGTAGAAAAATAAAATAGAATTAATTTTTTTCACCTACTATAGTGTATTATACTTTTTACTCAGTGTTTAAAAAATCAAAAACATTGGGATGATGAAGAAAAATATTGAATATTTCAAGATGTAATATACCATAAGTCAATTTGAATACGATGAATATAAACATCTATTATATCATAATACAATGTGATTATACCGAATACAAATAACATTGAGATTAAATATTTAATTTTAGTGATTACGCATGAAGATCTAATTTATTTGATATTCATCTACAGTCTTTTAATGCTGTGGCTTATTAACAAAGAAACATGAAATTTGGTGGTGGAGAAGAAACATATTGAATATATATACATCTATATTCCCATAATTCAATTTGAAAATGGTAAATATCAATAAATTCTAGCTTGATTATTTTTTTAATTGTTACCTATTTTTTATAAAAAATATGTCATGGATTATAGTCTTATAACTTTGTTATTTTATGGTGAAAAACCTAATATTTTGTGATGTAGTAGAAAAATAAAATATAATCAATTTTTTACATCTACTATTGTCTATTATATTTTTTACTTAGTGATTAAAAAATCTAAAATTTTGGGATGATGAAGAAAAATATTGAATATTTCTAGACGTAATATACCAGAAGTCAATTTGAATACGATGAATATAAACATCTATTATATCCTACATCTATTATATCATAATGCAATGTGATTATACCGAATACAAATAACATTGAGCTTAAATATATAATTTTAGTGATTACCCATGTAGATGTAATTTATTTGATATTCATTTAACGTCTTTTAACTCTGTGGCTTAGTGACGAAGAAACATGAAATTTGGTGATGGAGAAGAAACATATTGAATATATTTACATCTAACTTACCATAATTCAATGTGAAAATGGTAAATATCTATAAATTCTAGCTTGATTATTTTTTAATTGTTACCTATTTTTTATAAAAAACATGACATGGATTATAGTCTTTTAACTTTATTATTTAGTGGTGAAAAACCTAAAATTTTGTGATGTAGTAGAAAAATAAAATATAATAAATATTTTACACCTACTATAGTCTATTATATTTTTTACTTAGTGATTAAAAAATCTAAAACTTTGGGATGATGAAGAAAAATATTGAATATTTCTAGATTAAATATACCATAAGTCAATTTGAATACGATGAATATAAACATCTATTATATCATAATACAATGTGATTATGCCGAATACAAATAACATTGAGATTAAATATTTAATTTTAGTGATTACGCATGAAGATCTAATTTATTTGATATTCATTTACAGTCTTTTAACGCTGTGGCTTATTGACAAAGAAACATGAAATTTGGTGGTGGAGAAGAAACATATTGAATATATATACATCTATATTCCCATAATTCAATTTGAAAATGGTAAATATCAATAAATTCTAGCTTGATTATTTTTTTAATTGTTACCTATTTTTTATAAAAAATATGTCATGGATTATAGTCTTATAACTTTGTTATTTAGTGGTGAAAAACCTAATATTTTGTGATGTAGTAGAAAAATAAAATATAATCAATTTTTTACATCTACTATTGTCTATTATATTTTTTACTTAGTGATTAAAAAATCTAAAATTTTGGGATGATGAAGAAAAATATTGAATATTTCTAGACGTAATATACCAGAAGTCAATTTGAATACGATGAATATAAACATCTATTATATCCTACATCTATTATATCATAATGCAATGTGATTATACCGAATACAAATAACATTGAGCTTAAATATATAATTTTAGTGATTACCCATGTAGATGTAATTTATTTGATATTCATTTAACGTCTTTTAACTCTGTGGCTTAGTGACGAAGAAACATGAAATTTGGTGATGGAGAAGAAACATATTGAATATATTTACATCTAACTTACCATAATTCAATGTGAAAATGGTAAATATCTATAAATTCTAGCTTGATTATTTTTTAATTGTTACCTATTTTTTATAAAAAACATGACATGGATTATAGTCTTTTAACTTTATTATTTAGTGGTGAAAAACCTAAAATTTTGTGATGTAGTAGAAAAATAAAATATAATAAATATTTTACACCTACTGTAGTCTATTATATTTTTTACTTAGTGATTAAAAAATCTAAAACTTTGGGATGATGAAGAAAAATATTGAATATTTCTAGATTAAATATACCATAAGTCAATTTGAATACGATGAATATAAACATCTATTATATCCTACATCTATTTTATCATAATACAACGTGATTATACCGAATACAAATAACATTGAGATTAAATATTAATTTCAGTGATTACCCATGTAGATGTAATTTTGTTGCCAATCCTTTACAGTCTTTTAACTCTGTGGCTTAGTAACGAAGAAACATGAAATTATGTGATGGAGAAGAAACATATTGAATATATTTACATCTAACTTACCATAATTCAATGTGAAAATGGTAAATATCAATAAATTCTAGCTTGATTATTTTTTTTAATTGTTACCTATTTTTTTATAAAAAACATGGCATGGATTATAGTCTTTTAACTTTGTTATTTAGTGGTGAAAAACCTAAACCTTTGTGATGTAGTAGAAAAATAAAATATAATTAATTTTTTTCACCTAATATAGTGTATTATACTTTTTACTTAGTGTTTAAAAAATCAAAAACATTGGGATGATGAAGAAAAATATTGAATAATTCAAGATGTAATATACCATAAGTCAATTTGAATACGATGAATATAAACATCTATTATATCGTAATACAATGTGATTATACCGAATACAAATAACATTGAGATTAAATATTTAATTTTAGTGATTACGCATGAAGATCTAATTTATTTGATATTCATTTACAGTCTTTTAACGCTGTGGCTTATTGACAAAGAAACATGAAATTTGGTGGTGGAGAAGAAACATATTGAATATATATACATCTATATTCCCATAATTCAATTTGAAAATGGTAAATACCAATAAATTCTAGCTTGATTATTTTTTTAATTGTTACCTATTTTTTATAAAAAATATGTCATGGATTATAGTCTTATAACTTTGTTATTTAGTGGTGAAAAACCTAATATTTTGTGATGTAGTAGAAAAATAAAATATAATCAATTTTTTACATCTACTATTGTCTATTATATTTTTTACTTAGTGATTAAAAAATCTAAAATTTTGGGATGATGAAGAAAAATATTGAATATTTCTAGACGTAATATACCAGAAGTCAATTTGAATACGATGAATATAAACATCTATTATATCCTACATCTATTATATCATAATGCAATGTGATTATACCGAATACAAATAACATTGAGCTTAAATATATAATTTTAGTGATTACCCATGTAGATGTAATTTATTTGATATTCATTTAACGTCTTTTAACTCTGTGGCTTAGTGACGAAGAAACATGAAATTTGGTAATGGAGAAGAAACATATTGAATATATTTACATCTAACTTACCATAATTCAATGTGAAAATGGTAAATATCTATAAATTCTAGCTTGATTATTTTTTAATTGTTACCTATTTTTTATAAAAAACATGACATGGATTATAGTCTTTTAACTTTATTATTTAGTGGTGAAAAACCTAAAATTTTGTGATGTAGTAGAAAAATAAAATATAATAAATATTTTACACCTACTGTAGTCTATTATATTTTTTACTTAGTGATTAAAAAATCTAAAACTTTGGGATGATGAAGAAAAATATTGAATATTTCTAGATTAAATATACCATAAGTCAATTTGAATACGATGAATATAAACATCTATTATATCCTACATCTATTTTATCATAATACAACGTGATTATACCGAATACAAATAACATTGAGATTAAATATTAATTTCAGTGATTACCCATGTAGATGTAATTTTGTTGCCAATCCTTTACAGTCTTTTAACTCCGTGGCTTAGTAACGAAGAAACATGAAATTATGTGATGGAGAAGAAACATATTGAATATATTTACATCTAACTTACCATAATTCAATGTGAAAATCGTAAATATCAATAAATTCTAGCTTGATTATTTTTTTTAATTGTTACCTATTTTTTTATAAAAAACATGGCATGGATTATAGTCTTTTAACTTTTTTATTTAGTGGTGAAAAACCTAAACCTTTGTGATGTAGTAGAAAAATAAAATAGAATTAATTTTTTTCACCTACTATAGTGTATTATACTTTTTACTTAGTGTTTAAAAAATCAAAAACATTGGGATGATGAAGAAAAATATTGAATATTTCAAGATGTAATATACCATAAGTCAATTTGAATACGATGAATATAAACATCTATTATATCATAATACAATGTGATTATACCGAATACAAATAACATTGAGATTAAATATTTAATTTTAGTGATTACGCATGAAGATCTAATTTATTTGATATTCATCTACAGTCTTTTAACGCTGTGGCTTATTAACAAAGAAACATGAAATTTGGTGGTGGAGAAGAAACATATTGAATATATATACATCTATATTCCCATAATTCAATTTGAAAATGGTAAATATCAATAAATTCTAGCTTGATTATTTTTTTAATTGTTACCTATTTTTTATAAAAAATATGTCATGGATTATAGTCTTATAACTTTGTTATTTTATGGTGAAAAACCTAATATTTTGTGATGTAGTAGAAAAATAAAATATAATCAATTTTTTACATCTACTATTGTCTATTATATTTTTTACTTAGTGATTAAAAAATCTAAAATTTTGGGATGATGAAGAAAAATATTAAATATTTCTAGACGTAATATACCAGAAGTCAATTTGAATACGATGAATATAAACATCTATTATATCCTACATCTATTATATCATAATGCAATGTGATTATACCGAATACAAATAACATTGAGCTTAAATATATAATTTTAGTGATTACCCATGTAGATGTAATTTATTTGATATTCATTTAACGTCTTTTAACTCTGTGGCTTAGTGACGAAGAAACATGAAATTTGGTGATGGAGAAGAAACATATTGAATATATTTACATCTAACTTACCATAATTCAATGTGAAAATGGTAAATATCTATAAATTCTAGCTTGATTATTTTTTAATTGTTACCTATTTTTTATAAAAAACATGACATGGATTATAGTCTTTTAACTTTATTATTTAGTGGTGAAAAACCTAAAATTTTGTGATGTAGTAGAAAAATAAAATATAATAAATATTTTACACCTACTATAGTCTATTATATTTTTTACTTAGTGATTAAAAAATCTAAAACTTTGGGATGATGAAGAAAAATATTGAATATTTCTAGATTAAATATACCATAAGTCAATTTGAATACGATGAATATAAACATCTATTATATCCTACATCTATTTTATCATAACACAACGTGATTATACCGAATACAAATAACATTAAGATTAAATATTAATTTCAGTGATTACCCATGTAGATGTAATTTTGTTGCCAATCCTTTACAGTCTTTTAACTCTGTGGCTTAGTAACGAAGAAACATGAAATTTGGTGATGGAGAAGAAACATATTGAATATATTTACATCTAACTTACCATAATTCAATGTGAAAATGGTAAATATCAATAAATTCTAGCTTGATTATTTTTTTTAATTGTTACCTATTTTTTTTATAAAAAACATGGCATGGATTATAGTCTTTTAACTTTGTTATTTAGTGGTGAAAAACCTAAACCTTTGTGATGTAGTAGAAAAATAAAATAGAATTAATTTTTTTCACCTACTATAGTGTATTATACTTTTTACTTAGTGTTTAAAAAATCAAAAACATTGGGATGATGAAGAAAAATATTGAATATTTCAAGATGTAATATACCATAAGTCAATTTGAATACGATGAATATAAACATCTATTATATCATAATACAATGTGATTATACCGAATACAAATAACATTGAGATTAAATATTTAATTTTAGTGATTACGCATGAAGATCTAATTTATTTGATATTCATCTACAGTCTTTTAACGCTGTGGCTTATTAACAAAGAAACATGAAATTTGGTGGTGGAGAAGAAACATATTGAATATATATACATCTATATTCCCATAATTCAATTTGAAAATGGTAAATATCAATAAATTCTAGCTTGATTATTTTTTTAATTGTTACCTATTTTTTATAAAAAATATGTCATGGATTATAGTCTTATAACTTTGTTATTTTATGGTGAAAAACCTAATATTTTGTGATGTAGTAGAAAAATAAAATATAATCAATTTTTTACATCTACTATTGTCTATTATATTTTTTACTTAGTGATTAAAAAATCTAAAATTTTGGGATGATGAAGAAAAATATTAAATATTTCTAGACGTAATATACCAGAAGTCAATTTGAATACGATGAATATAAACATCTATTATATCCTACATCTATTATATCATAATGCAATGTGATTATACCGAATACAAATAACATTGAGCTTAAATATATAATTTTAGTGATTACCCATGTAGATGTAATTTATTTGATATTCATTTAACGTCTTTTAACTCTGTGGCTTAGTGACGAAGAAACATGAAATTTGGTGATGGAGAAGAAACATATTGAATATATTTACATCTAACTTACCATAATTCAATGTGAAAATGGTAAATATCAATAAATTCTAGCTTGATTATTTTTTTTAATTGTTACCTATTTTTTTTATAAAAAACATGGCATGGATTATAGTCTTTTAACTTTGTTATTTAGTGGTGAAAAACCTAAACCTTTGTGATGTAGTAGAAAAATAAAATAGAATTAATTTTTTTCACCTACTATAGTGTATTATACTTTTTACTTAGTGTTTAAAAAATCAAAAACATTGGGATGATGAAGAAAAATATTGAATATTTCAAGATGTAATATACCATAAGTCAATTTGAATACGATGAATATAAACATCTATTATATCATAATACAATGTGATTATACCGAATACAAATAACATTGAGATTAAATATTTAATTTTAGTGATTACGCATGAAGATCTAATTTATTTGATATTCATCTACAGTCTTTTAACGCTGTGGCTTATTAACAAAGAAACATGAAATTTGGTGGTGGAGAAGAAACATATTGAATATATATACATCTATATTCCCATAATTCAATTTGAAAATGGTAAATATCAATAAATTCTAGCTTGATTATTTTTTTAATTGTTACCTATTTTTTATAAAAAATATGTCATGGATTATAGTCTTATAACTTTGTTATTTTATGGTGAAAAACCTAATATTTTGTGATGTAGTAGAAAAATAAAATATAATCAATTTTTTACATCTACTATTGTCTATTATATTTTTTACTTAGTGATTAAAAAATCTAAAATTTTGGGATGATGAAGAAAAATATTAAATATTTCTAGACGTAATATACCAGAAGTCAATTTGAATACGATGAATATAAACATCTATTATATCCTACATCTATTATATCATAATGCAATGTGATTATACCGAATACAAATAACATTGAGCTTAAATATATAATTTTAGTGATTACCCATGTAGATGTAATTTATTTGATATTCATTTAACGTCTTTTAACTCTGTGGCTTAGTGACGAAGAAACATGAAATTTGGTGATGGAGAAGAAACATATTGAATATATTTACATCTAACTTACCATAATTCAATGTGAAAATGGTAAATATCTATAAATTCTAGCTTGATTATTTTTTAATTGTTACCTATTTTTTATAAAAAACATGACATGGATTATAGTCTTTTAACTTTATTATTTAGTGGTGAAAAACCTAAAATTTTGTGATGTAGTAGAAAAATAAAATATAATAAATATTTTACACCTACTATAGTCTATTATATTTTTTACTTAGTGATTAAAAAATCTAAAACTTTGGGATGATGAAGAAAAATATTGAATATTTCTAGATTAAATATACCATAAGTCAATTTGAATACGATGAATATAAACATCTATTATATCCTACATCTATTTTATCATAACACAACGTGATTATACCGAATACAAATAACATTAAGATTAAATATTAATTTCAGTGATTACCCATGTAGATGTAATTTTGTTGCCAATCCTTTACAGTCTTTTAACTCTGTGGCTTAGTAACGAAGAAACATGAAATTTGGTGATGGAGAAGAAACATATTGAATATATTTACATCTAACTTACCATAATTCAATGTGAAAATGGTAAATATCAATAAATTCTAGCTTGATTATTTTTTTTAATTGTTACCTATTTTTTTTATAAAAAACATGGCATGGATTATAGTCTTTTAACTTTGTTATTTAGTGGTGAAAAACCTAAACCTTTGTGATGTAGTAGAAAAATAAAATAGAATTAATTTTTTTCACCTACTATAGTGTATTATACTTTTTACTTAGTGTTTAAAAAATCAAAAACATTGGGATGATGAAGAAAAATATTGAATATTTCAAGATGTAATATACCATAAGTCAATTTGAATACGATGAATATAAACATCTATTATATCATAATACAATGTGATTATGCTGAATACAAATAACATTGAGATTAAATATTTAATTTTAGTGATTACGCATGAAGATCTAATTTATTTGATATTCATTTACAGTCTTTTAACGCTGTGGCTTATTGACAAAGAAACATGAAATTTGGTGGTGGAGAAGAAACATATTGAATATATATACATCTATATTCCATAATTCAATTTGAAAATGGTAAATATCAATAAATTCTAGCTTGATTATTTTTTTAATTGTTACCTATTTTTTATAAAAAATATGTCATGGATTATAGTCTTATAACTTTGTTATTTAGTGGTGAAAAACCTAATATTTTGTGATGTAGTAGAAAAATAAAATATAATCAATTTTTTACATCTACTATTGTCTATTATATTTTTTACTTAGTGATTAAAAAATCTAAAATTTTGGGATGATGAAGAAAAATATTGAATATTTCTAGACGTAATATACCAGAAGTCAATTTGAATACGATGAATATAAACATCTATTATATCCTACATCTATTATATCATAATGCAATGTGATTATACCGAATACAAATAACATTGAGCTTAAATATATAATTTTAGTGATTACCCATGTAGATGTAATTTATTTGATATTCATTTAACGTCTTTTAACTCTGTGGCTTAGTGACGAAGAAACATGAAATTTGGTGATGGAGAAGAAACATATTGAATATATTTACATCTAACTTACCATAATTCAATGTGAAAATGGTAAATATCTATAAAATCTAGCTTGATTATTTTTTAATTGTTACCTATTTTTTATAAAAAACATGACATGGATTATAGTCTTTTAACTTTATTATTTAGTGGTGAAAAACCTAAAATTTTGTGATGTAGTAGAAAAATAAAATATAATAAATATTTTACACCTACTGTAGTCTATTATATTTTTTACTTAGTGATTAAAAAATCTAAAACTTTGGGATGATGAAGAAAAATATTGAATATTTCTAGATTAAATATACCATAAGTCAATTTGAATACGATGAATATAAACATCTATTATATCCTACATCTATTTTATCATAATACAACGTGATTATACCGAATACAAATAACATTGAGATTAAATATTAATTTCAGTGATTACCCATGTAGATGTAATTTTGTTGCCAATCCTTTACAGTCTTTTAACTCTGTGGCTTAGTAACGAAGAAACATGAAATTATGTGATGGAGAAGAAACATATTGAATATATTTACATCTAACTTACCATAATTCAATGTGAAAATGGTAAATATCAATAAATTCTAGCTTGATTATTTTTTTTAATTGTTACCTATTTTTTTATAAAAAACATGGCATGGATTATAGTCTTTTAACTTTGTTATTTAGTGGTGAAAAACCTAAACCTTTGTGATGTAGTAGA
>CAWUDS030002219.1:15026085-15050205 GCA_963859935.3 Lathyrus sativus | reverse complement strand
AACTTAATAACCGGAGTCTGGATACTCAACGAAAATGATCGGACCTTGACGCTCAACTTAATAACCGGAGTCTGGATACTCAACAAAAATGACCGGAGCCTGAACGCTCCATGTAATAACAGGAGTCTGGATACTAAAGGAAACTGACTAGAGCCTAAACGCTCAACGTAATAACCGGAGTCTGGATACCCAAGGAAACTGACCAGAGCCTGAACGTTCAATGTAATAACCGGAGTCTGGATACCCAACGAAACTGACTGGAGCCTGAATGCTCAACGTAATAACCGGAATCTGGATACTCAACGAAACTGACCGGAGCATGAACGCGCAGCATAATTACTAGAGTCTGGATACTCAACGAAAATGACTGGAGCCTGAACGCTCAATGTAATAACCGGAGTTTGGATACCCAACGAAACTGACTGGAGCCAGAACGTTCAACGTAATAACTGGAGTCTGGATACTCAACGAAACTGACCGGAGACTGAACGATCAACGTAATAACCGGAGTCTAGATACCCAATGAAACTGACCCGAGCCTGAACGCTCAACGTAATAACCGGTGTCTTGATACCCAATGAAACTGACCGGAGCCTGAACGCTCAACATAAAAACCAGAATCTGGATACTCAACGAAACTGACCGGAGCCTGAACGCTCAACGTAATAATCAGAGTCTGGATACTCAACGAAAATGACCCGAGCCTGAACGCTCAACTTAATAACTAGAGTTTGGATACCCAACGAAACTGACTAGAGCCAGAATGTTCAACGTAATAACTGGAGTCTGGATACTCAACGAAACTGACCGGAGACTGAACGATCAACGTAATAACCGGAGTCTGGATACCAAATGAAACTGGCCTGAGCCTGAACGCTCAACGTAATAACCGGTCTCTTGATACCCAATAAAACTGACCGGAGCCTGAACGCTCAACGTAATAACCAGAATCTGGATACTCAACAAAACTGACCAGAGCCTGAACGCTAACCTTAATAACCAGAGTCTGGATACTCAACGAAAATGACCGGAGCCTGAACACTCCACTTAATAACCAGAGTTTGGATACTAAACTAAACTGACTGGAGCCTGAACGCTCAACGTAATAACCGGAGTCTGGATACCCAACGAAACTGACCGGAGCCTGAACGCTCAACGTAATAACTGGTGTCTGGATACACAACGAAACTGACTGGAGCCTGAACGCTCAACGTAATAACCAGAGTCTGGATACCCTACGAAACTGACTGGAGCCTGAATGCTCAACCTAATAACCGGAATCTGGATACTCAACGAAACTGACCGGAGCCTGAACGCTCAGCGTAATAACTAGAGTCTGGATACTCAACGAAAATGACCGGAGCCTAAATGCGCAACGTAATAACCGGAGTCTGGATACCCAATGAAACTGACCGGAGCCTAGACGCTTAACGTAATAACTGGAGTCTGGATACTCAACGAAACTGACCGGATCCTGAACCCTCAACGTAATAAATGGAGTTATGATACTCAACGAAAATGACTGGATCCTAAACGCTCAATGTAATGACCGTAGTCTGATTACTCAACGAAAATGACCGGAGCCTGAAATCTCAATGTATTGACCAGAGTATACATACTCAACGAAAATGATCGGAGCCTGAACGCTCAACATAATGAAAGGAGTCTAGATACTCGACGAAAATGACCGGAGTCTGAACCCTCAACGTAATAACCGGAGTCTAGATACTCAACGAAAATAACTAGAGCCTGAACGCTCAACTTAATAACCGGTATCTGGATACTCAACGAAAATGATCGGAGACTGACGCTCAACTTAATAACCGGAGTCTGGATACTCAACAAAAATGATCGGAGCCTGAACGCTCCACGTAATAACAGGAGTCTTGATACTAAAGGAAACTGACTGGAGCCTAAACGCTCAACGTAATAACCGGAGTCTGGATACCCAAGGAAACTGACCAGAGCCTGAACGTTCAACGTAATAACCAGAGTCTGGATACCCAACGAAACTGACTGGAGCCTGAACACTCAACGTAATAACCGGAATCTGGATACTCAACAAAACTGACCGGAGCCTGAACGCGCAGCATAATAACTAGAGTCTGGATACTCAACGAAAATGACCGGAGCCTGAACGCTCAACGTAATACCCGGTGTCTTGATACCCAATGAAACTGACCGGAGCCTGAACGCTCAATGTAAAAACCAGAATCTGGATACTCAACGAAACTGACCGGAGCCTGAACGCTCAACGTAATAACCAGAGTCTGAATACTTAACGAAAATGACCCGAGCCTGAACGCTCAACTTAATAACCAGAGTTTGGATACTAAACTAAACTGACTGGAGCCTGAACGCTCAACGTAATAACCAGAGTCTGGATACTCAACAAAAATGACCGGACCCTGAACGCTCAACGTAATAACCGGTGTCTGGATACCCAACGAAACTGACCGGAGCCTGAACGCTCAACGTGATAACCGGAGTCTAGATACTTAAGGAAACTGACTAGAGACTGAACGATCAACGTAATAACCGGAGTCTGAATACCCAACGAAACTGACCGGAGCCTGAACGCTCAATGTAATAACTGGTGTCTGGATACTCAATGAAACTGACTGGAGACTGAACGCTTAACGTAATAACCAGAGTCTGGATACCCTACGAAACTGACTGGATCCTAAACACTCAACCTAATAACCGGAATCTGGATACTCAACGAAACTGACCAGAGCCTGAACGCTCACCGTAATAACTAGAGTCTGGATACTCAACGAAAATGACCGGAGCCTAAACGCTCAACTTAATAACCGGAGTCTGGATACCCAATGAAACTGACCGGAGCCTGAACGCTCAGCGTAATAACTGGAGTCTGGATACTCAACGAAAATGACCGGAGCCTAAACGCTCAACGTAATAACCGGAGTCTGGATACCTAATGAAACTGACCGGCGCCTAGACGCTTAACGTAATAACTGGAGTCTGGATACTCAACGAAACAGACCGGATCCTGAACCCTCAACGTAATAAATGGAGTTATGATACTCAACGAAAATGACTGGATCCTAAACGCTCAATGTAATGACCGTAGTCTGATTACTCAACGAAAATGACCAGAGCCTGAAATCTCAACGTATTGACCAGAGTATGCATACTCAACGAAAATGATCGGAGCCTGAACGCTCAACATAATGAAAGGAGTCTAGATACTCGACGAAAATGACCGGAGTCTGAACCCTCAACGTAATAACCGGAGTCTAGATACTCAACGAAAATAACTGGAGCCTGAACGCTCAACTTAATAACCGGTATCTGGATACTCAACGAAAATGATCGGAGCCTGACGCTCAACTTAATAACCGGAGTCTGGATACTCAACAAAAATGACCGGAGCCTAAACGCTCCACGTAATAACAGGAGTCTTGATACTAAAGGAAACTGACTGGAGCCTAAACGCTAAACGTAATAACCGGAGTCTGCATTCCCAAGGAAACTGACCAGAGCCTGAACGTTCAACGTAATAACCGGAGTCTGGATACCCAACGAAACTGACTGGAGCCTGAACGCTCAACGTAATAACCGGAATCTGGATACTCAACAAAACTGACCGGAGCCTGAACGCGCAGCATAATAACTAGAGTCTGGATACTCAACGAAAATGACCGGAGCCTGAACGCTCAATGTAATACCCGGTGTCTTGATACCCAATGAAACTGACCGGAGCCTGAACGCTCAACGTAAAAACCAGAATCTGGATACTCAACGAAACTGACCGGAGCCTGAACGCTCAACGTAATAACCAGAGTCTGAATACTTAACGAAAATGACCCGAGCCTGAACGCTCAACTTAATAACCAGAGTTTGGATACTAAACTAAACTGACTGGAGCCTGAACGCTCAACGTAATAACCAGAGTCTGGATACTCAACAAAAATGACCGGACCCTGAACGCTCAACATAATAACCGGTGTCTGGATACCCAACGAAACTGACCGGAGCCTGAACGCTCAACGTGATAACCGAAGTCTGGATACTTAAGGAAACTGACTAGAGACTGAACGATCAACGTAATAACCGGAGTCTGAATACCCAACGAAACTGACCGGAGCCTGAACGCTCAACGTAATAACTGGTGTCTGGATACTCAATGAAACTGTTTGGAGGCTGAACGCTTAACGTAATAACCAGAGTCTGGATACCCTACGAAACTGACTGGATCCTAAACACTCAACCTAATAACCGGAATCTGGATACTCAACGAAACTGACCGGAGCCTGAACGCTCACTGTAATAACTAGAGTCTGGATACTCAACGAAAATGACCGGAGCCTAAACGCTCAACTTAATAACCGGAGTCTGGATACCCAATGAAACTGACCGGAGCCTAGACGCTTAACGTAATAACTGGAGTCTGGATACTCAACGAAACTGACCGGATCCTGAACGCTCAACGTAATAAATGGAGTTATGATACTCGACGAAAATGATTGGATCCTAAACGCTCAATCTAATAACCGGAGTCTGGATACTCAACGAAAATGACCGGAGCCTGAAATCTCAACGTATTGACCAGAGTATGTATACTCAACAAAAATGATCGGAGCCAGAATGCTCAACGTAATGATAGGAGTCTAGATACTCAACGAAAATGTCCGGAGTCTGAACCCTCAACGTAATAACCGGAGTCTTGATACTCAACAAAAATGATCGGAACCTGACGCTCAACTTAATAACCGGAGTCTAGATACTCAACAAAAATGACCGGAGCCTGAACACTCAAGGTAATAATAGGAGTCTGGATACTAAAGGAAAATGACTGGAGCGTGAACGCTCAACGTAATAACCGGAGTCTGGATACCCAAGGAAACTGACCCGAGCCTGAACGCTCAACGTAATAACCGGAGTCTGGATACCCAACGAAACTGACTGGAGCCTGAATGTTCAACGTAATAACCGGAATCTGGATACTCAACGAAACTGACCAGAGCCTGAATGCTCAGCATAATAACTAGAGTCTGGATACTAAACGAAAATGACCGGAGCCTGAAAGCTCAACGTAATAACCTGAGTTTGGATACCCAACGAAACTGACTGGAGCCAGAATGTTCAACGTAATAACTGGAGTCTGGATACTCAACGAAACTGACCGGAGACTGAACGATCAACGTAATAACCGGAGTCTGGATACCCAATGAAACTGACCTGATCCTGAACGCTCAACGTAATAACCGGTCTCTTGATACCCAATAAAACTGACCGGAGCCTGAACGCTCAACGTATTAACCAGAATCTGGATACTCAATAAAACTGACCGGAGCCTGAACGCTCAACTTAATAACCAGAGTCTGGATACTCAACGAAAATGACCGGAGCCTGAACGCTCCACTTAATAACCAGAGTTTGGATACTAAACTAAACTGACTGGAGCCTAAACGCTCAACGTAATAACCGGAGTCTGGATACCCAACGAAACTGACCGGAGCCTGAACGCTCAACGTAATAACTGGTGTCTGGATACTCAACGAAACTGACTGGAGCCTGAACGCTCAACGTAATAACCAGAGTCTGGATACCCTACGAAACTGACTGGAGCCTGAATGCTCAACCTAATAACCAGAATCTGGATACTCAACGAAACTGACCGGAGCCTGAACGCTCAGCGTAATAACTAGAGTCTGGATACTCAACGAAAATGACTGGAGCCTAAACGCTCAACGTAATAACCGGAGTCTGGATACCCAATGAAACTGACCGGAGCCTAGACGCTTAACGTAATAACTGGAGTCTGGATACTCAACGAAACTGACCGGATCCTGAACGCTCAACGTAATAAATGGAGTTATGATACTCAACGAAAATGACTGGATCCTAAACGCTCAATGTAATGACCGGAGTCTGGATACTCAACGAAAATGACCGGAGCCTGAAATCTCAACGTATTGACCAGAGTATGCATACTCAACGAAAATGATCGGAGCCTAAACGCTCAACATAATGAAAGGAGTCTAGATACTCGACGAAAATGACCGGAGTCTGAACCCTCAACGTAATAACCGGAGTCTAGATACTCAACGAAAATAACTGGAGCCTGACGCTCAACTTAATAACCGGAGTCTGGATACTCAACGAAACTGACCGGATCCTGAACGCTCAACGTAATAAATGGAGTTATGATACTCAACGAAAATGATTGGATCCTAAACGCTCAATGTAATGACCGGAGTCTGGATACTCAATGAAAACGACCGGAGCCTGAAATCTCAACGTATTGACCAGAGTATGCATACTCAACGAAAATGATCGGAGCCTGAACGCTCAACATAATGAAAGGAGTCTAGATACTCGACGAAAATGACCGGAGTCTGAACCCTCAACGTAATAACCGGAGTCTAGATACTCAACGAAAATAACTGGAGCCTGAACGCTCAACTTAATAACCGGAGTCTGGATACTCAGCGAAAATGATCGGAGCCTGACGCTCAACTTAATAACCGGAGTCTGGATACTCAACAAAAATGACCGAAGCCTGAACGCTCCACGTAATAACAGGAGTCTTGATACTAAAGGAAATTGACTGGAGCCTAAACGCTCAACGTAATAACCGGAGTCTGGATACCCAAGGAAAATTGACCAGAGCCTGAACGTTCAACGTAATAACCGGAGTCTGGATACCCAACGAAACTGACTGGAGCCTGAACGCTCAACGTAATAACCGGAATCTGGATACTCAACAAAACTGACCGGAGCCTGAACGCGTAGCATAATAACTAGAGTCTGGATACTCAACGAAAATGACCGGAGCCTGAACGCTCAACGTAATAACCGGAGTTTGGATACCCAACGAAACTGACTGGAGCCAGAACGTTCAACGTAATAACTGGAGTCTGGATACTCAACGAACCTGACCGGAGACTTAACGATCAACGTAATAACTGGAGTCTAGATACCCAATGAAACTGACCTGAGCCTGAACGCTCAACGTAATAATCGGAATCTGGATACTCAACGAAACTAACCGGAGCCTGAATGCTCAATGTAATAACCAGAGTCTGGATACTCAACGAAACTGACTGGAGCCTGAACGATCAACGTAATAACCGGAGTCTGGATACCCAACAAAACTGACCGGAGCCTGAATGCTCAACGTAATAACTGGTGTCTGGATACTCAACGAAACTGACTGGAGCCTGAACGCTCAACGTAATAACCAGAGTCTGGATACCCTACGAAACTGACTGGAGCCTGAATGCTCAAACTAATAACCGAAATCTGGATACTCAACGAAACTGACCGGAGCCTGAACGCTCAGCGTAATAACTAGAGTCTGGATACTCAACGAAAATGACCGGAGCCTAAACGCTCAACGTAATAACCGGAGTTTGGATACCCAATGAAACTGACTGGAGCCTAGACACTTAACGTAATAATTGGAGTCTGGATACTCAACGAAACTGACCGGATCCTGAACGCTAAACGTAATAAATGGAGTTATGATACTCAACGAAAATGACTGGATCCTAAACGCTCAATGTAATGACCGGAGTCTGGATACTCAACGAAAATGACCGGAGCCTGAAATCTCAACGTATTGACCAGAGTATGCATACTCAACGAAAATGATCGTAGCCTGAACGCTCAACATAATGAAAGGAGTCTAGATACTCGACGAAAATGACCGGAGTCTGAACCCTCAACGTAATAACCGGAGTCTAGATACTCAACGAAAATAACTGGAGCCTGAACGCTCAACTTAATAACCGGAGTCTGAATACTCAACGAAACTGACCGGATCCTGAACGCTCAACGTAATAAATGGAGTTATGATACTCAACGAAAATGACTGGATCCTAAACGCTCAATGTAATGACCGGAGTCTGGATACTCAACAAAAATGACCGGAGCCTGAAATCTCAACGTATTGACCAGAGTATGCATACTCAACGAAAATGATCGGAGCCTGAACGCTCAACATAATGAAAGGAGTCTAGATACTCGACGAAAATGACCGGAGTCTGAACCCTCAACGTAATAACCGGAGTCTAGATACTCAACGAAAATAACTGGAGCCTGAACGCTCAACTTAATAACCGGAGTCTGGATACTCAACGAAAATGATCGGAGCCTGACGCTCAACTTAATAACCGGAGTCTGGATACTCAACAAAAATGACCGAAGCCTGAACGCTCCACGTAATAACAGGAGTCTTGATACTAAAGGAAATTGACTGGAGCCTAAACGCTCAACGTAATAACCGGAGTCTGGATACCCAAGGAATTTGACCAGAGCCTGAACGTTCAATGTAATAACCGGAGTCTGGATACCCAACGAAACTGACTGGAGCCTGAACGCTCAACGTAACAACCGAAATCTGGATACTCAACAAAACTGACCGGAGCCTGAACGCGCAGCATAATAACTAGAGTCTGGATACTCAACGAAAATGACCGGAGCCTGAACGCTCAACGTAATAACCGGAGTTTGGATACCCAACGAAACTGACTGGAGCCAGAAAGTTCAACGTAATAACTGGAGTCTGGATACTCAACGAACCTGACCGGAGACTTAACGATCAACGTAATAACTGGAGTCTGGATACCCAATGAAACTGACCTGAGCCTGAACGCTCAACGTAATACCCGGTGTGTTGATACCCAATGAAACTGACCGGAGCCTGAACGCTCAACGTAAAAACCAGAATCTGGATACTCAACGAAACTGACCAGAGCCTGAACGCTCAACGTAATAACCAGAGTCTGGATACTTAACAAAAATGACCCGAGCCTGAACGCTCAACTTAATAACCAGAGTTTGGATACTAAACTAAACTGACTGGAGCCTGAACGCTCAACGTAATAACCAGAGTCTGGATACTCAACAAAAATGACTGGACCCTGAACGCCCAACGAAATAACCGGTGTCTGGATACCCAACAAAACTGACCGGAGCCTGAACGCTCAACGTGATAACCGGAGTCTGAATACCCAACGAAACTGACCGGAGCCTGAACGCTCAACGTAATAACTGGTGTCTGGATACTCAATGAAACTGACTGGAGCCTGAACGCTCAACGTAATAACCAGAGTCTGGATACCCTACGAAACTGACTGGATCCTAAACGCTCAACCTAATAACCGGAATCTGGATACTCAACGAAACTGACCGGAGCCTGAACGCTCACCGTAATAACTAGAGTATGGATACTCAACGAAAATGACCGGAGCCTAAACGCTCAACATAATAACCGGAGTCTGGATACCCAATGAAACTGACCGGAGCCTAGACGCTTAACGTAATAACTAGAGTCTGGATACTCAACGAAACTGACCGGATCCTGAACGCTCAACGTAATAAATGGAGTTATGATACTCAACGAAAATGACTGGATCCTAAACGCTCAATCTAATGACCGGAGTCTGGATACTCAACGAAAATGACCGGAGCCTGAAATCTCAACGTATTGACCAGAGTATGTATACTCAACAAAAATGATCGGAGCCTGAACGCTCAATATAATGACAGGAGTCTAGATACTCAACGAAAATGTCCGGAGTCTGAACCCTCAACGTAATAACCGGAGTCTTGATACTCAACAAAAATGATCGGAACCTGACGCTCAACTTAATAACCGGAGTCTAGATACTCAACAAAAATGACCGGAGCCTGAACGCTCAAGGTAATAATAGGAGTCTGGATACTAAAGAAAAATGACTGGAGCCTGAACGCTCAACGTAATAACCGGAGTCTGGATACCCAAGGAAACTGACCCGAGCCTGAACGTTCAACGTAATAACCGGAGTCTGGATACCCAACAAAACTGACTGGAGCCTGAATGCTCAACGTAATAACCGGAATCTGGATACTCAACGAAACTGACCAGAGCCTGAACGCTCAGTGTAATAACTAGAGTCTGGATACTCAACGAAAATGACCGGAGCCTAAAAGCTCAACGTAATAACCGGAGTTTGGATACCCAACGAAACTGACTGGAGCCAGAACGTTCAACGTAATAACTGGAGTCTGGATACTCAACGAAACTGACCGGAGACTGAACGATCAACGTAATAACCGGAGTCTGGATACCCAATGAAACTGACCAGACCCTGAATGCTCAACGTAATAACCGGTCTCTTGATACCCAATAAAACTGACCCGAGCCTGAACGGTCAACGTAATAACCAGAATCTGGATACTCAACGAAACTGACCGGAGCCTGAATGCTCAACTTAATAACCAGAGTCTGGATACTCAACGAAAATGACCGGAGCCTGAACGCTCCACTTAATAACCAGAGTTTGGATACTAAACTAAACTGACTGGAGCCTGAACGCTCAACGTAATAACCGGAGTCTGGATACCCAACGAAACTGACCGGAGCCTGAACGCTCAACGTAATAACCGGTGGCTTGATACCCAACGAAACTGACCGGAGCCTGAATGCTCAACGTAATAACCGGAGTCTGGATAATCAACGAAACTGACCAGAGACTGAACCATCAACGTAATAACCGGAGTCTGGATACCCAACGAAACTGACCGGAGCCTGAACGCTCAACGTAATAACTGGTGTCTGGATACTCAACGAAACTGAACGGAGCCTGAACGCTCAACATAATAACTGGAGTCTGGATACCCAACGAAACTGACTGGAGCCTGAACGCTCAACCTAATAACTGGAATCTGGATACTCAACGAAACTGACCGGAGCTTGAACGCTCAGCGTAATAACTAAAGTCTGGATACTCAATGAAAATGACCAGAGCCTGAACGCTCAACGTAATAACCGGAGTCTGGATACCCAACGAAACTGACCGGAGCCTGAACGCTCAACGTAATAACTGGAGTCTGGATACTCAACGAAACTGACCGGATCCTGAACGCTCAACGTAATAAAAGGAGTTATGATACTCAACGAAAATGACTGGATCCTGAAAGCTCAATGTAATGACCGGAGTCTGGATACTCAACGAAAATGACCGGAGCCTGAAATCTCAACGTATTGACCAGAGTATGGATACCCAACGAAAATGATTGGAGCCTGAACGCTCAACGTAATGACAGGAGCCTAGATACTCAACGTAAATGACCGGAGTCTGAACTCTCAACATAATAACCGGAGTCTAGATACTCAATGAAAATGACCGGAGCCTGAACGCTCAACTTAATAACCGGAGTCTGGATACTCAACAAAAATGATCGGAACCTGACGCTCAACTTAATAACCGGAGTCTAGATACTCAACAAAAATGACCGGAGCCTGAACGCTCAAGGTAATAATAGGAGTCTGGATACTAAAGGAAAATGACTGGAGCCTGAACGCTCAACGTAATAACCGGAGTCTTGATACCCAAGGAAGCTGACCCGAGCCTGAACGCTCAATGTAATTACTAGAGTCTGGATACCCAACGAAACTGACTGGAGCCTGAACGCTCAACGTAATAACCGGAATTTGGATACTCAACGAAACTGACCAGAGCCTGAACGCTCAGCGTAATAACTAGAGTCTGGATACTCAACGAAAATAACCGGAGCCTGAATGCTCAACGTAATAACCGGAGTTTGGATACCCAACGAAACTGACTGGAGCCAGAACGTTCAACGTAATAACTGGAGTCTGGATACTCAATGAAACTGACCGGAGACTGAACGATCAACGTAATAACCGGAGTCTGGATACTCAATGAAACTGACCTGAGCCTGAACGCTCAATGTAATAACCAGTGTCTTGATACCCAATGAAACTGACCGGAGCCTGAACGCTCTATGTAATAACCAGAATCTGGATACTCAACGAAACTGAACGGAGCCTGAACGCTCAACTTAATAACCAGAGTCTGGATACTCAACGAAAATGACCGGAGCCTGAACGCTCAACTTAATAACCAGAGTTTGGATACTAAACTAAACTGACTGGAGCCAGAACGCTCAACGTAATAACCGGAGTCTTGATACTCAACAAAAATGACCTGACCCTGAACGATGAACGTAATAACCGGTGGCTGGATACCAACCGAAACTGACCGGAGCCTGAATGCTCAATGTAATAACCGGGGTCTGGATAATCAACGAAACTGACCAGAGACTGAACGATCAACGTAATAACCGGAGTCTGGATACCCAACAAAACTGACCGAAGCCTGAACGCTCAACGTAATAACTGGTGTCTGGATACTCAACAAAACTGAACGGAGCCTGAACGCTCAACATAATAACCGGAGTCTGGATACCCTACGAAACTGACTAGAGCCTGAACGCTCAACCTAATAACCGGAATCTGGATACTCAACGAAACTTACCGGAGCCTGAACGCTCAGCGTAATAACTAGAGTCTGGATACTCACCGAAAATGACCGGAGCCTGAACGCTCAACGTAATAACCGGAGTCTGGATACCCAACGAAACTGACCGAAGCCTGAACGCTCAATGTAATAACTGAAGTCTGGATACTAAACGAAACTGACCAGATCCTGAACGCTCAACGTAATAAATGGAGTTGTGATACTCAACAAAAATGACTGGATCCTGAACGCTCAATATAATGACCGGAGTCTGGATACTCAACGAAAATGACCAGAGCCTGAAATCTCAACGTATTGACTAGAGTATGTATACTCAACGAAAATGATCGGAGCCTGAACGCTCAATGTAATGACAGGAGTCTAGATACTCAACGAAAATGACCGGAGTCTGAACCCTCAACGTAATAACCGGAGTCTAGATACTCAACGAAAATAACTGGAGCCTGAACGCTCAACTTAATAACTGGAGTCTGGATACTCAACGAAAATGATCGGAGCCTGACGCTCAACTTAATAACCGGAGTTTGGATACTCAACAAAAATGACCGGAGCCTGAACGCTCCACGTAATAACAGGAGACTGGATACTAAAGGAAAATGACTGGAGCCTAAACGCTCAACGTAATAACCGGAGTCTGGATACCCAAGGAAACTGACCAGAGCCTGAACGCTCAACGTAATAATCGGAGTCTGGATACCCAACGAAACTGACTGGAGCCTGAATGCTCAACATAATAACCGGAGTCTGGATACTCAACGAAAATGACCGGAGCCTGAACGCTCAACGCAATAACCGGAGTTTGGATACCCAACGAAACTGACTGGAGCCAGAACGTTCAACGTAATAACTGAAGTCTGGATACTCAACGAAACTGACCGGAGACTGAACGATCAACGTAATAACCGGAGTCGGGATAACCAATGAAACTGACCTGAGCTTGAACGCTCAACGTAATAACCGGTGTCTTGATACCCAATGAAACTGAAAGGAGCCTGAACGCTCAACGTAAAAACCAGAATCTGGATACGCAACGAAACTGACCGGAGCCTGAACGCTCATCGTAATAACCAGAGTCTGGATACTCAACGAAAATGACCTGAGCCTGAACGCTCAACTTAATAACCAGAGTTTGGATACTAAATTAAACTGACTGGAGCCTGAACACTCAACATAATAACCGGAGTCTGGATATTCAACAAAAATGACCGGACCCTGAACGCTCAACGTAATAACCGGTGTCTGGATACGCAACAAAACTGACCGGAGCCTGAACGCTCAACGTGATAACCGGAGTCTAGATACTTAACGAAACTGACTAGAGACTGAATGATCAACGTAATAACCGGAGCTTGGATACCCAACGAAACTGACCGGAGGCTGAATGCTCAACATAATAACTGGTGTCTGGATACTCAACGAAACTGACTGGAGCCTGAACGCTCAACGTAATAACCAGAGTTTGGATACCCTACGAAACTGACTAGAGCCTGAATGCAAAACCTAATAACCGGAATCTGGATACTCAATGAAACTGACCGGAGCCTGAACGCTCAGCGTAATAACTAGAGTCTGGATACTCAACGAAAATGACCGGAGCCTAAACGCTCAACGTAATAACCGGAGTCTGGATACCCAATGAAACTGACCGGAGCCTAAACACTTAACATAATAACTGGAGTCTGGATACTCAACGAAACTGACCGGATCCTGAACGCTCAACGTAATAAATGGAGTTATGATACTCAACGAAAATGACTGGATCCTAAACGCTCAATGTAATGACCGGAGTCTGGATACTCAACGAAAATGACCGGAGCCTGAAATCTCAACGTATTGACCAGAGTATTTATACTCAACGAAAATGATCGGAGCCTGAACACTCAACGTTATGACAGGAGTTTAGATACTCAACAAAAATGACCGGAGTCTGAACCCTCAACGTAATAACCGGAGTCTAGATACTCAACAAAAACGACCGGAGCCTAAACGCTCAACTTAATAACCGGAGTCTGGATACTCAACGAAAATGATCGGAGCCTGACGCTCAACTTAATAACCGGAGTTTAGATACTCAACAAAATCGACCGGAGCCTGAACGCTCAACGTAATAATAGGAGTCTGGATACTAAAGGAAAATGACTGGAGCCTGAACGCTCAACGTAATAACCGGAGTCTGGATACCCAAGGAAACTGACCCGAGCCTAAATGCTCAACGTAATAACCGGATTCTGGATACCCAACGAAACTGACTGGAGCCTGAACGCTCAGCGTAATAACTAGAGTCTGGATACTCAACGAAAATGACCGGAGCCTGAAAGCTAAACGTAATAACCGGAGTTTGGATACCCAACGAAACTGACCGGAGCCTGAACGCTCAACGTAATAACTGGAGTCTGGATACTCAACGAAATTGACCGGAGACTGAACGATCAACGTAATAACCGGAGTCTGGATACCCAATGAAACTGACCTGAGCCTGAACGCTCAACGTAATAACCGGTGTCTTGATATCCAATGAAACTGACCGGAGCCTGAACGCTCAACGTAATAAACAGAATCTGGATACTCAACGAAACTGACCGGAGCCTGAACGCTCAACTTAATAACTAGAGTCTGGATACTCAACGAAAATGAACGGAGCCTGAACGCTCAACTTAATAACCAAACTTTGGATACTAAACTAAACTGACCGGAGCCTGAACGCTCAACGTAATAACCGGAGTCTGGATACTCAACAAAAATGACCGGACCTTGAACGCTTAACGTAATAACCGGTGGCTGGATACCCAATAAAACTGACCGGAGCCTGAACGCTCAACGTAATAACCGGAGTCTGGATAATCAACGAAACTGACCAGAGACTGAACGATCAACGTAATAACCGGAGTCTGGATACCTAACGAAACTGACCGGAGCCTGAACGCTCAACGTAATAACTGGAGTCTGGATACTCAACAAAACTGACCGGATCCTGAACGCTCAATGTAATAACCAGAATCTAGATACTCAACGAAACTGACCGGAGGCCTGAACGCTCAACGTAATAACTAGAGTCTGGATACTCAACGAAAATGACCAGAGCCTGAACGCTCAACTTAATAACCATAGTTTGGATACTAAACTAAACTGACCGGAGCCTGAACGTTCAACGTAATAACCGGAGTCTGGAAACTCAACAAAAATGATCGGACCCTGAATGCTCAACGTAATAACCGGAGTCTGGATACCCAACGAAACTGACCGGAGCCTGAACGCTCAACGTAATAACTGGAGTCTGGATACTCAACGAAACTGACCGGATCCTGAACGCTCAACGTAATAAATGGAGTTATGATACTCAACGAAAATGACTGGATCCTGAACGCTCAATATAATTACCTGAGTCTGGATACTCAACGAAAATGACCAGAGCCTGAAATCTCAATGTATTGACTAGAGTATGTATACTCAATGAAAATGATTGGAGCCTGAACGCTCAACATAATGACAGGAGTCTAGATACTCAACGAAAATGACCGGAGCCTGAACGCTCAACGTAATAACCAGAGTCTGGATACTCACCAAAAATGACCGGACCCTGAACGCTCAACGTAATAACCGGTGTCTGGATACCAAACGAAACTGACCGGAGCCTGAATGCTCAACGTAATAACCGGAGTCTGGATACTCAACGAAACTGACCATAGACTGAACGATCAACGTAATAACCGGAGTCTGGATACCCAACGAAACTGACCGGAGCCTGAACGCTCAACGTAATAACTGGTGTCTGGATACACAACGAAATTGACCGGAGACTGAACGATCAACTTAATAACCTGAGTCTGGATACCCAACGAAACTGACCGGAGCCTGAACGCTCAAAGTAATAACCGGAGTTTGGATACCCAATGAAACTGACCTGAGCCTGAACGCTCAACGTAATAACCGGTGTCTTGATACCCAATGAAACTGACCGGAGCCTGAACGCTCAACGTAATAACCAGAATCTGGATACTCAACGAAACTGACCGGAGCCTGAACGCTCAACTTAATAACTAGAGTCTGGATACTCAACGAAAATGACCGGAGCCTGAACGCTCAACTTAATAACCAGAGTTTGGATACTAAACTAAACTGACCGGAGCCTGAACGCTCAACGTAATAACCGAAGTCTGGATACTCAACAAAAATGACCGGACCCTGAACGCTCAACGTAATAACCGGTGGCTGGATACCCAATAAAACTGACCGGAGCTTGAACGCTCAACGTAATAACCGGAGTCTGGATAATCAACGAAACTGACCAGAGACTGAACGATCAACGTAATAACCGGAGTCTGGATACCCAACGAAACTGACCGGAGCCTGAACGCTCAACGTAATAACTGGTGTCTGGATACTCAACGAAACTGAACAAAGCCAGAACGCTCAACATAATAACCGGAGTCTGGATACCCTACGAAACTGACTGGAGCCTGAACGCTCAACCAATAACCGGAATCTGGATACTCAACAAAACTGACCGGAGCCTGAACGCTCAGCCTAATAACTAGAGTCTGGATACTCAACGAAAATGACCGGACCCTGAACGCTCAACTTAATAACCAGTGTCTGGATACCCAACAAAACTGACCGGAGCCTGAACGCTCAACGTAATAACCGGAGTCTGGATACTCAACGAAACTGACCATAGACTGAACGATCAACGTAATAACCGGAGTCTGGATACCCAACGAAACTGACCGGAGCCTGAACGCTCAACGTAATAACTGGTGTCTGGATACACAACGAAATTGACTGGAGACTGAACGATCAACTTAATAACCGGAGTCTGGATACCCAACGAAACTGACCGGAGCCTGAACGCTCAACGTAATAACCGGAGTCTGTATACCCAATGAAACTGACCTGAGCCTGAACGCTCAACGTAATAACCGGTGTCTTGATACCCAATGAAACTGACCGGAGCCTGAACGCTCAACGTAATAACCAGAATCTGGATACTCAACGAAACTGACCAGAGCCTGAACGCTCAACTTAATAACTAGAGTCTGGATACTCAACGAAAATGACCGGAGCCTGAACGCTCAACTTAATAACCAGAGTTTGGATACTAAACTAAACTGACTGGAGCCAGAACGCTCAACGTAATAACCGGAGTCTTGATACTCAACAAAAATGACCTGACCCTGAACGATGAACGTAATAACCGGTGGCTGGATACCGAATAAAACTGACCGGAGCCTGAATGCTCAATGTAATAACCGGGGTCTGGATAATCAACGAAACTGACCAGAGACTGAACGATCAACGTAATAACCGGAGTATGGATACCCAACAAAACTGACCGGAGCCTGAACGCTCAACGTAATAACTGGTGTCTGGATACTCAACAAAACTGAACGGAGCCTGAACGCTCAACATAATAACCGGAGTCTGGATACCCTACGAAACTGACTAGAGCCTGAACGCTCAACCTAATAACCGGAATCTGGATACTCAACGAAACTTACCGGAGCCTGAACGCTCAGCGTAATAACTAGAGTCTGGATACTCACCGAAAATGACCGGAGCCTGAACGCTCAACGTAATAACCGGAGTCTGGATACCCAACGAAACTGACCGAAGCCTGAACGCTCAATGTAATAACTGAAGTCTGGATACTCAACGAAACTGACCAGATCCTGAACGCTCAACGTAATAAATGGAGTTGTGATACTCAACAAAAATGACTGGATCCTGAACGCTCAATATAATGACCGGAGTCTGGATACTCAACGAAAATGACCAGAGCCTGAAATCTCAACGTATTGACTAGAGTATGTATACTCAACGAAAATGATCGGAGCCTGAACGCTCAATGTAATGACAGGAGTCTAGATACTCAACGAAAATGACCGGAGTCTGAACCCTCAACGTAATAACCGGAGTCTAGATACTCAACGAAAATAACTGGAGCCTGAACGCTCAACTTAATAACTGGAGTCTGGATACTCAACGAAAATGATCGGAGCCTGACGCTCAACTTAATAACCGGAGTTTGGATACTCAACAAAAATGACCGGAGCCTGAACGCTCCACGTAATAACAGGAGACTGGATACTAAAGGAAAATGACTGGAGCCTAAACGCTCAACGTAATAACCGGAGTCTGGATACCCAAGGAAACTGACCAGAGCCTGAACGCTCAACGTAATAATCGGAGTCTGGATACCCAACGAAACTGACTGGAGCCTGAATGCTCAACATAATAACCGGAGTCTGGATACTCAACGAAAATGACCGGAGCCTGAACGCTCAACGCAATAACCGGAGTTTGGATACCCAACGAAACTGACTGGAGCCAGAACGTTCAACGTAATAACTGAAGTCTGGATACTCAACGAAACTGACCGGAGACTGAACGATCAACGTAATAACCGGAGTCGGGATAACCAATGAAACTGACCTGAGCTTGAACGCTCAACGTAATAACCGGTGTCTTGATACCCAATGAAACTGAAAGGAGCCTGAACGCTCAACGTAAAAACCAGAATCTGGATACGCAACGAAACTGACCGGAGCCTGAACGCTCATCGTAATAACCAGAGTCTGGATACTCAACGAAAATGACCTGAGCCTGAACGCTCAACTTAATAACCAGAGTTTGGATACTAAATTAAACTGACTGGAGCCTGAACACTCAACATAATAACCGGAGTCTGGATATTCAACAAAAATGACCGGACCCTGAACGCTCAACGTAATAACCGGTGTCTGGATACGCAACAAAACTGACCGGAGCCTGAACGCTCAACGTGATAACCGGAGTCTAGATACTTAACGAAACTGACTAGAGACTGAATGATCAACGTAATAACCGGAGCTTGGATACCCAACGAAACTGACCGGAGGCTGAATGCTCAACATAATAACTGGTGTCTGGATACTCAACGAAACTGACTGGAGCCTGAACGCTCAACGTAATAACCAGAGTTTGGATACCCTACGAAACTGACTAGAGCCTGAATGCAAAACCTAATAACCGGAATCTGGATACTCAATGAAACTGACCGGAGCCTGAACGCTCAGCGTAATAACTAGAGTCTGGATACTCAACGAAAATGACCGGAGCCTAAACGCTCAACGTAATAACCGGAGTCTGGATACCCAATGAAACTGACCGGAGCCTAAACACTTAACATAATAACTGGAGTCTGGATACTCAACGAAACTGACCGGATCCTGAACGCTCAACGTAATAAATGGAGTTATGATACTCAACGAAAATGACTGGATCCTAAACGCTCAATGTAATGACCGGAGTCTGGATACTCAACGAAAATGACCGGAGCCTGAAATCTCAACGTATTGACCAGAGTATTTATACTCAACGAAAATGATCGGAGCCTGAACACTCAACGTTATGACAGGAGTTTAGATACTCAACAAAAATGACCGGAGTCTGAACCCTCAACGTAATAACCGGAGTCTAGATACTCAACAAAAACGACCGGAGCCTAAACGCTCAACTTAATAACCGGAGTCTGGATACTCAACGAAAATGATCGGAGCCTGACGCTCAACTTAATAACCGGAGTTTAGATACTCAACAAAATCGACCGGAGCCTGAACGCTCAACGTAATAATAGGAGTCTGGATACTAAAGGAAAATGACTGGAGCCTGAACGCTCAACGTAATAACCGGAGTCTGGATACCCAAGGAAACTGACCCGAGCCTAAATGCTCAACGTAATAACCGGATTCTGGATACCCAACGAAACTGACTGGAGCCTGAACGCTCAGCGTAATAACTAGAGTCTGGATACTCAACGAAAATGACCGGAGCCTGAAAGCTAAACGTAATAACCGGAGTTTGGATACCCAACGAAACTGACCGGAGCCTGAACGCTCAACGTAATAACTGGAGTCTGGATACTCAACGAAATTGACCGGAGACTGAACGATCAACGTAATAACCGGAGTCTGGATACCCAATGAAACTGACCTGAGCCTGAACGCTCAACGTAATAACCGGTGTCTTGATATCCAATGAAACTGACCGGAGCCTGAACGCTCAACGTAATAAACAGAATCTGGATACTCAACGAAACTGACCGGAGCCTGAACGCTCAACTTAATAACTAGAGTCTGGATACTCAACGAAAATGAACGGAGCCTGAACGCTCAACTTAATAACCAAACTTTGGATACTAAACTAAACTGACCGGAGCCTGAACGCTCAACGTAATAACCGGAGTCTGGATACTCAACAAAAATGACCGGACCTTGAACGCTTAACGTAATAACCGGTGGCTGGATACCCAATAAAACTGACCGGAGCCTGAACGCTCAACGTAATAACCGGAGTCTGGATAATCAACGAAACTGACCAGAGACTGAACGATCAACGTAATAACCGGAGTCTGGATACCTAACGAAACTGACCGGAGCCTGAACGCTCAACGTAATAACTGGAGTCTGGATACTCAACAAAACTGACCGGATCCTGAACGCTCAATGTAATAACCAGAATCTAGATACTCAACGAAACTGACCGGAGGCCTGAACGCTCAACGTAATAACTAGAGTCTGGATACTCAACGAAAATGACCAGAGCCTGAACGCTCAACTTAATAACCATAGTTTGGATACTAAACTAAACTGACCGGAGCCTGAACGCTCAACGTAATAACCGGAGTCTGGAAACTCAACAAAAATGATCGGACCCTGAATGCTCACTGTAATAACCGGAGTCTGGATACCCAACGAAACTGACCGGAGCCTGAACGCTCAACGTAATAACTGGAGTCTGGATACTCAACGAAACTGACCGGATCCTGAACGCTCAACGTAATAAATGGAGTTATGATACTCAACGAAAATGACTGGATCCTGAACGCTCAATATAATTACCTGAGTCTGGATACTCAACGAAAATGACCAGAGCCTGAAATCTCAATGTATTGACTAGAGTATGTATACTCAATGAAAATGATTGGAGCCTGAACGCTCAACATAATGACAAGAGTCTAGATACTCAACGAAAATGACCGGAGCCTGAACGCTCAACGTAATAACCAGAGTCTGGATACTCACCAAAAATGACCGGACCCTGAACGCTCAACGTAATAACCGGTGTCTGGATACCAAACGAAACTGACCGGAGCCTGAATGCTCAACGTAATAACCGGAGTCTGGATACTCAACGAAACTGACCATAGACTGAACGATCAACGTAATAACCGGAGTCTGGATACCCAACGAAACTGACCGGAGCCTGAACGCTCAACGTAATAACTGGTGTCTGGATACACAACGAAATTGACCGGAGACTGAACGATCAACTTAATAACCTGAGTCTGGATACCCAACGAAACTGACCGGAGCCTGAACGCTCAAAGTAATAACCGGAGTTTGGATACCCAATGAAACTGACCTGAGCCTGAACGCTCAACGTAATAACCGGTGTCTTGATACCCAATGAAACTGACCGGAGCCTGAACGCTCAACGTAATAACCAGAATCTGGATACTCAACGAAACTGACCGGAGCCTGAACGCTCAACTTAATAACTAGAGTCTGGATACTCAACGAAAATGACCGGAGCCTGAACGCTCAACTTAATAACCAGAGTTTGGATACTAAACTAAACTGACCGGAGCCTGAACGCTCAACGTAATAACCGAAGTCTGGATACTCAACAAAAATGACCGGACCCTGAACGCTCAACGTAATAACCGGTGGCTGGATACCCAATAAAACTGACCGGAGCTTGAACGCTCAACGTAATAACCGGAGTCTGGATAATCAACGAAACTGACCAGAGACTGAACGATCAACGTAATAACCGGAGTCTGGATACCCAACGAAACTGACCGGAGCCTGAACGCTCAACGTAATAACTGGTGTCTGGATACTCAACGAAACTGAACGAAGCCAGAACGCTCAACATAATAACCGGAGTCTGGATACCCTACGAAACTGACTGGAGCCTGAACGCTCAACCAATAACCGGAATCTGGATACTCAACAAAACTGACCGGAGCCTGAACGCTCAGCCTAATAACTAGAGTCTGGATACTCAACGAAAATGACCGGACCCTGAACGCTCAACTTAATAACCAGTGTCTGGATACCCAACAAAACTGACCGGAGCCTGAACGCTCAACGTAATAACCGGAGTCTGGATACTCAACGAAACTGACCATAGACTGAACGATCAACGTAATAACCGGAGTCTGGATACCCAACGAAACTGACCGGAGCCTGAACGCTCAACGTAATAACTGGTGTCTGGATACACAACGAAATTGACTGGAGACTGAACGATCAACTTAATAACCGGAGTCTGGATACCCAACGAAACTGACCGGAGCCTGAACGCTCAACGTAATAACCGGAGTCTGTATACCCAATGAAACTGACCTGAGCCTGAACGCTCAACGTAATAACCGGTGTCTTGATACCCAATGAAACTGACCGGAGCCTGAACGCTCAACGTAATAACCAGAATCTGGATACTCAACGAAACTGACCAGAGCCTGAACGCTCAACTTAATAACTAGAGTCTGGATACTCAACGAAAATGACCGGAGCCTGAACGCTCAACTTAATAACCAGAGTTTGGATACTAAACTAAACTGACTGGAGCCAGAACGCTCAACGTAATAACCGGAGTCTTGATACTCAACAAAAATGACCTGACCCTGAACGATGAACGTAATAACCGGTGGCTGGATACCGAATAAAACTGACCGGAGCCTGAATGCTCAATGTAATAACCGGGGTCTGGATAATCAACGAAACTGACCAGAGACTGAACGATCAACGTAATAACCGGAGTATGGATACCCAACAAAACTGACCGGAGCCTGAACGCTCAACGTAATAACTGGTGTCTGGATACTCAACAAAACTGAACGGAGCCTGAACGCTCAACATAATAACCGGAGTCTGGATACCCTACGAAACTGACTAGAGCCTGAACGCTCAACCTAATAACCGGAATCTGGATACTCAACGAAACTTACCGGAGCCTGAACGCTCAGCGTAATAACTAGAGTCTGGATACTCACCGAAAATGACCGGAGCCTGAACGCTCAACGTAATAACCGGAGTCTGGATACCCAACGAAACTGACCGAAGCCTGAACGCTCAATGTAATAACTGAAGTCTGGATACTCAACGAAACTGACCAGATCCTGAACGCTCAACGTAATAAATGGAGTTGTGATACTCAACAAAAATGACTGGATCCTGAACGCTCAATATAATGACCGGAGTCTGGATACTCAACGAAAATGACCAGAGCCTGAAATCTCAACGTATTGACTAGAGTATGTATACTCAACGAAAATGATCGGAGCCTGAACGCTCAATGTAATGACAGGAGTCTAGATACTCAACGAAAATGACCGGAGTCTGAACCCTCAACGTAATAACCGGAGTCTAGATACTCAACGAAAATAACTGGAGCCTGAACGCTCAACTTAATAACTGGAGTCTGGATACTCAACGAAAATGATCGGAGCCTGACGCTCAACTTAATAACCGGAGTTTGGATACTCAACAAAAATGACCGGAGCCTGAACGCTCCACGTAATAACAGGAGACTGGATACTAAAGGAAAATTACTGGAGCCTAAACGCTCAACGTAATAACCGAAGTCTGGATACCCAAGGAAACTGACCAGAGCCTGAACGCTCAACGTAATAATCGGAGTCTGGATACCCAACGAAACTGACTGGAGCCTGAATGCTCAACATAATAACCGGAGTCTGGATACTCAACGAAAATGACCGGAGCCTGAACGCTCAACGCAATAACCGGAGTTTGGATACCCAACGAAACTGACTGGA
>CAWUDS030002219.1:15001201-15025585 GCA_963859935.3 Lathyrus sativus | reverse complement strand
TTTAGATTTTTTTATCACTAAGCTAAAAACATAAAAGACTATAGTATATGTAAAAAATTAATTATATTTTATTTTTCTACTCCATCACAAAATTTTAGGTTTTTACCCACTAAAAAACAAAGCTAAAAGACTATAATCCCTGACATATTTTTTATATAAAACAGGTAATAATTAAAATAAATAATCAAGCTAGAATTTATTGATATTAACCATTTTCACATTGAATTATGGTAAGTTAGATTTAAATATATTCAATATGTTTCTTCTCCATCATTAAATTTCATGTTTCTTCGTCACTAAGCCGCATAGTTAAAAGACTGTAAATGAATGACAAATAAATTAAATCTACATGGATGATCACTAAAATTAAATATTGAAGCTCAATGCTATTTGTATTCACTATAATCACATTGTATTATGGTATAATAGATTTAAACAATTTCTATATTTTTCTTCTTCTCCATCACCAAAATTTTGGTTTCCTCACCACTAAGAAACTAAGTTAGCTGACTACAAACTAGCGACACATAATTTATACATATGCATAACGATTAAAATTAAGTAATCAAGCTCAATATTATTTATATTCGTCGTATTCACATTGAGTTATGGTATATTAATCTAAAACTGGTCAATATTTTTCTTCACCATCCCAAAGTTTTAGATTTTTTTATCACTAAGCTAAAAACATAAAAGACTATAGTATATGTAAAAAATTAATTATATTTTATTTTTCTACTCCATCACAAAATTTTAGGTTTTTACCCACTAAAAAACAAAGCTAAAAGACTATAATCCCTGACATATTTTTTATATAAAACAGGTAATAATTAAAATAAATAATCAAGCTAGAATTTATTGATATTAACCATTTTCACATTGAATTATGGTAAGTTAGATTTAAATATATTCAATATGTTTCTTCTCCATCATTAAATTTCATGTTTCTTCGTCACTAAGCCGCATAGTTAAAAGACTGTAAATGAATGACAAATAAATTAAATCTACATGGATGATCACTAAAATTAAATATTGAAGCTCAATGCTATTTGTATTCACTATAATCACATTGTATTATGGTATAATAGATTTAAACAGTTTCTATATTTTTCTTCTTCTCCATCACCAAAATTTTGGTTTCCTCACCACTAAGAAACAAAGTTAGGTGACTACAAATGAGTGACACATAATTTATACATATGCATAACGATTAAAATTAAGTAATCAAGCTCAATATTATTTATATTCGTCGTATTCACATTGACTTATGGTATATTACATCTAAAACTGTTCAATATTTTTCTTCACCATCCCAAACTTTTAGATTTTTTTATCACTAAGCTAAAAACATAAAAGACTATAGTATATGTAAAAAATTAATTATATTTTATTTTTCTACTCCATCACAAAATTTTAGGTTTTTACCCACTAAAAAACAAAGCTAAAAGACTATAATCCCTGACATATTTTTTATATAAAACAGGTAATAATTAAAATAAATAATCAAGCTAGAATTTATTGATATTAACCATTTTCACATTGAATTATGGTAAGTTAGATTTAAATATATTCAATATGTTTCTTCTCCATCATTAAATTTCATGTTTCTTCGTCACTAAGCCGCATAGTTAAAAGACTGTAAATGAATGACAAATAAATTAAATCTACATGGATGATCACTAAAATTAAATATTGAAGTTCAATGCTATTTGTATTCACTATAATCACATTGTATTATGCTATAATAGATTTAAACAATTTCTATATTTTTCTTCTTCTCCATCACCAAAATTTTGGTTTCCTCACCACTAAGAAACTAAGTTAGGTGACTACAAACTAGCGACACATAATTTATACATATGAATAACGATTAAAATTAAGTAATCAAGCTCAATATTATTTATATTCGTCGTATTCACATTGACTTATGGTATATTACATCTAAAACTGTTCAATATTTTTCTTCACCATCCCAAAGTTTTAGATTTTTTTATCACTAAGCTAAAAACATAAAAGACTATAGTATATGTAAAAAATTAATTATATTTTATTTTTCTACTCCATCACAAAATTTTAGGTTTTTACCCACTAAAAAACAAAGCTAAAAGACTATAATCCCTGACATATTTTTTATATAGAACAGGTAATAACTAAAATAAATAATCAAGCGAGAATTTATTGATATTAACCATTTTCACATTGAATTATGGTAAGTTAGATTTAAATATATTCAATATGTTTCTTCTCCATCATTAAATTTCATGTTTCTTCGTCACTAAGCCGCATAGTTAAAAGACTGTAAATGAATGACAAATAAATTAAATCTACATGGATGATCACTAAAATTAAATATTGAAGCTCAATGCTATTTGTATTCACTATAATCACATTGTATTATGGTATAATAGATTTAAACAATTTCTATATTTTTCTTCTTCTCCATCACCAAAATTTTGGTTTCCTCACCACTAAGAAACTAAGTTAGGTGACTACAAACTAGCGACACATAATTTATACATATGCATAACGATTAAAATTAAGTAATCAAGCTCAATATTATTTATATTCGTCGTATTCACATTGAGTTATGGTATATTAATCTAAAATTGGTCAATATTTTTCTTCACCATCCCAAAGTTTTAGATTTTTTTATCACTAAGCTAAAAACATAAAAGACTATAGTATATGTAAAAAATTAATTATATTTTATTTTTCTACTCCATCACAAAATTTTAGGTTTTTACCCACTAAAAAACAAAGCTAAAAGACTATAATCCCTGACATGTTTTTTATATAAAACAGGTAATAATTAAAATAAATAATAAAGCTAGAATTTATTGATATTAACCATTTTCACATTGAATTATGGTAAGTTAGATTTAAATATATTCAATATGTTTCTTCTCCATCATTAAATTTCATGTTTCTTCGTCACTAAGCCGCATAGTTAAAAGACTGTAAATGAATGACAAATAAATTAAATCTACATGGGTGATCACTAAAATTAAATATTGAAGCTCAATGCTATTTGTATTCACTATAATCACATTGTATTATGGTATAATAGATTTAAACAGTTTCTATATTTTTCTTCTTCTCCATCACCAAAATTTTGGTTTCCTCACCACTAAGAAACTAAGTTAGGTGACTACAAATGAGTGACACATAATTTATACATATGCATAACGATTAAAATTAAGTAATCAATCTCAATATTATTTATATTCGTCGTATTCACATTGACTTATGGTATATTACATCTAAAACTGTTCAATATTTTTCTTCACCATCCCAAACTTTTAGATTTTTTTATCACTAAGCTAAAAACATAAAAGACTATAGTATATGTAAAAAATTAATTATATTTTATTTTTCTACTCCATCACAAAATTTTAGGTTTTTACCCACTAAAAAACAAAGCTAAAAGACTATAATCCCTGACATATTTTTTATATAAAACAGGTAATAATTAAAATAAATAATCAAGCTAGAATTTATTGATATTAACCATTTTCACATTGAATTATGGTAAGTTAGATTTAAATATATTCAATATGTTTCTTCTCCATCATTAAATTTCATGTTTCTTCGTCACTAAGCCGCATAGTTAAAAGACTGTAAATGAATGACAAATAAATTAAATCTACATGGATGATCACTAAAATTAAATATTGAAGCTCAATGCTATTTTTATTCACTATAATCACATTGTATTATGCTATAATAGATTTAAACAATTTCTATATTTTTCTTCTTCTCCATCACCAAAATTTTGGTTTCCTCACCACTAAGAAACTAAGTTAGGTGACTACAAACTAGCGACACATAATTTATACATATGCATAACGATTAAAATTAAGTAATCAAGCTCAATATTATTTATATTCGTCGTATTCACATTGACTTATGGTATATTACATCTAAAACTGTTCAATATTTTTCTTCACCATCCCAAAGTTTTAGATTTTTTTATCACTAAGCTAAAAACATAAAAGACTATAGTATATGTAAAAAATTAATTATATTTTATTTTTCTACTCCATCACAAAATTTTAGGTTTTTACCCACTAAAAAACAAAGCTAAAAGACTATAATCCCTGACATATTTTTTATATAGAACAGGTAATAATTAAAATAAATAATCAAGCGAGAATTTATTGATATTAACCATTTTCACATTGAATTATGGTAAGTTAGATTTAAATATATTCAATATGTTTCTTCTCCATCATTAAATTTCATGTTTCTTCGTCACTAAGCCGCATAGTTAAAAGACTGTAAATGAATGACAAATAAATTAAATCTACATGGATGATCACTAAAATTAAATATTGAAGCTCAATGCTATTTGTATTCACTATAATCACATTGTATTATGGTATAATAGATTTAAACAATTTCTATATTTTTCTTCTTCTCCATCACCAAAATTTTGGTTTCCTCACCACTAAGAAACTAAGTTAGGTGACTACAAACTAGCGACACATAATTTATACATATGCATAACGATTAAAATTAAGTAATCAAGCTCAATATTATTTATATTCGTCGTATTCACATTGAGTTATGGTATATTAATCTAAAACTGGTCAATATTTTTCTTCACCATCCCAAAGTTTTAGATTTTTTTATCACGAAGCTAAAAACATAAAAGACTATAGTATATGTAAAAAATTAATTATATTTTATTTTTCTACTCCATCACAAAATTTTAGGTTTTTACCCACTAAAAAACAAAGCTAAAAGACTATAATCCCTGACATATTTTTTATATAACATAGGTAATAATTAAAATAAATAATCAAGCTAGAATTTATTGATATTTACCCTTTTCACATTGAATTATGGTAAGTTAGATTTAAATATATTCAATATGTTTCTTCTCCATCATTAAATTTCATGTTTCTTCGTCACTAAGCCGCATAGTTAAAAGACTGTAAATGAATGACAAATAAATTAAATCTACATGGGTGATCACTAAAATTAAATATTGAAGCTCAATGCTATTTGTATTCACTATAATCACATTGTATTATGGTATAATAGATTTAAACAGTTTCTATATTTTTCTTCTTCTCCATCACCAAAATTTTGGTTTCCTCACCACTAAGAAACTAAGTTAGGTGACTACAAACTAGCGACACATAATTTATACATATGCATAACGATTAAAATTAAGTAATCAAGCTCAATATTATTTATATTCGTCGTATTCACATTGAGTTATGGTATATTACATCTAAAACTGTTCAATATTTTTCTTCACCATCCCAAACTTTTAGATTTTTTTATCACTAAGCTAAAAACATAAAAGACTATAGTATATGTAAAAAATTAATTATATTTTATTTTTCTACTCCATCACAAAATTTTAGGTTTTTACCCACTAAAAAACAAAGCTAAAAGACTATAATCCCTGACATATTTTTTATATAAAACAGGTAATAATTAAAATAAATAATCAAGCTAGAATTTATTGATATTAACCATTTTCACATTGAATTATGGTAAGTTAGATTTAAATATATTCAATATGTTTCTTCTCCATCATTAAATTTCATGTTTCTTCGTCACTAAGCCGCATAGTTAAAAGACTGTAAATGAATGACAAATAAATTAAATCTACATGGATGATCACTAAAATTAAATATTGAAGCTCAATGCTATTTGTATTCACTATAATCACATTGTATTATGCTATAATAGATTTAAACAATTTCTATATTTTTCTTCTTCTCCATCACCAAAATTTTGGTTTCCTCACCACTAAGAAACTAAGTTAGGTGACTACAAACTAGCGACACATAATTTATACATATGCATAACGATTAAAATTAAGTAATCAAGCTCAATATTATTTATATTCGTCGTATTCACATTGACTTATGGTATATTACATCTAAAACTGTTCAATATTTTTCTTCACCATCCCAAAGTTTTAGATTTTTTTATCACTAAGCTAAAAACATAAAAGACTATAGTATATGTAAAAAATTAATTATATTTTATTTTTCTACTCCATCACAAAATTTTAGGTTTTTACCCACTAAAAAACAAAGCTAAAAGACTATAATCCCTGACATATTTTTTATATAGAACAGGTAATAATTAAAATAAATAATCAAGCGAGAATTTATTGATATTAACCATTTTCACATTGAATTATGGTAAGTTAGATTTAAATATATTCAATATGTTTCTTCTCCATCATTAAATTTCATGTTTCTTCGTCACTAAGCCGCATAGTTAAAAGACTGTAAATGAATGACAAATAAATTAAATCTACATGGATGATCACTAAAATTAAATATTGAAGCTCAATGCTATTTGTATTCACTATAATCACATTGTATTATGGTATAATAGATTTAAACAATTTCTATATTTTTCTTCTTCTCCATCACCAAAATTTTGGTTTCCTCACCACTAAGAAACTAAGTTAGGTGACTACAAACTAGCGACACATAATTTATACATATGCATAACGATTAAAATTAAGTAATCAAGCTCAATATTATTTATATTCGTCGTATTCACATTGAGTTATGGTATATTAATCTAAAACTGGTCAATATTTTTCTTCACCATCCCAAAGTTTTAGATTTTTTTATCACGAAGCTAAAAACATAAAAGACTATAGTATATGTAAAAAATTAATTATATTTTATTTTTCTACTCCATCACAAAATTTTAGGTTTTTACCCACTAAAAAACAAAGCTAAAAGACTATAATCCCTGACATATTTTTTATATAACATAGGTAATAATTAAAATAAATAATCAAGCTAGAATTTATTGATATTTACCCTTTTCACATTGAATTATGGTAAGTTAGATTTAAATATATTCAATATGTTTCTTCTCCATCATTAAATTTCATGTTTCTTCGTCACTAAGCCGCATAGTTAAAAGACTGTAAATGAATGACAAATAAATTAAATCTACATGGGTGATCACTAAAATTAAATATTGAAGCTCAATGCTATTTGTATTCACTATAATCACATTGTATTATGGTATAATAGATTTAAACAGTTTCTATATTTTTCTTCTTCTCCATCACCAAAATTTTGGTTTCCTCACCACTCAGAAACTAAGTTAGGTGACTACAAATGAGTGACACATAATTTATACATATGCATAACGATTAAAATTAAGTAATCAATCTCAATATTATTTATATTCGTCGTATTCACATTGACTTATGGTATATTACATCTAAAACTGTTCAATATTTTTCTTCACCATCCTAAACTTTTAGATTTTTTTATCACTAAGCTAAACACATAAAAGACTATAGTATATGTAAAAAATTAATTATATTTTATTTTTCTACTCCATCACAAAATTTTAGGTTTTTACCCACTAAAAAACAAAGCTAAAAGACTATAATCCCTGACATATTTTTTATATAAAACAGGTAATAATTAAAATAAATAATCAAGCTAGAATTTATTGATATTAACCATTTTCACATTGAATTATGGTAAGTTAGATTTAAATATATTCAATATGTTTCTTCTCCATCACTAAATCTCATGTTTCTTCGCCACTAAGCCGCATAGTTAAAAGACTAATAATGAATGACAAATAAATTAAATCTACATGGGTGATCACTAAAATTAAATATTAAAGCTCAATGCTATTTGTATTCACTATAATCACATTGTATTATGGTATAATTGATGTAAACAATTTCTATATTTTTCTTCTTCTCCATCACCAAAATTTTGGTTTCCTCACCAATAAGAAACTAAGTTAAGTGACTACAAATGAGTGACACATAATTTATACATATGCATAACGATTAAAATTAAGTAATCAATCTCAATATTATTTATATTCGTCGTATTCACATTGACTTATGGTATATTACATCTAAAACTGTTCAATATTTTTCTTCACCATCCCAAACTTTTAGATTTTTTTATCACTAAGCTAAAAACATAAAAGACTATAGTATATGTAAAAAATTAATTATATTTTATTTTTCTACTCCATCACAAAATTTTAGGTTTTTACCCACTAAAAAACAAAGCTAAAAGACTATAATCCCTGACATATTTTTTATATAAAACAGGTAATAATTAAAATAAATAATCAAGCTAGAATTTATTGATATTAACCATTTTCACATTGAATTATGGTAAGTTAGATTTAAATATATTCAATATGTTTCTTCTCCATCATTAAATTTCATGTTTCTTCGTCACTAAGCCGCATAGTTAAAAGACTGTAAATGAATGACAAATAAATTAAATCTACATGGATGATCACTAAAATTAAATATTGAAGCTCAATGCTATTTTTATTCACTATAATCACATTGTATTATGCTATAATAGATTTAAACAATTTCTATATTTTTCTTCTTCTCCATCACCAAAATTTTGGTTTCCTCACCACTAAGAAACTAAGTTAGGTGACTACAAACTAGCGACACATAATTTATACATATGCATAACGATTAAAATTAAGTAATCAAGCTCAATATTATTTATATTCGTCGTATTCACGTTGACTTATGGTATATTACATCTAAAACTGTTCAATATTTTTCTTCACCATCCCAAAGTTTTAGATTTTTTTATCACTAAGCTAAAAACATAAAAGACTATAGTATATGTAAAAAATTAATTATATTTTATTTTTCTACTCCATCACAAAATTTTAGGTTTTTACCCACTAAAAAACAAAGCTAAAAGACTATAATCCCTGACATATTTTTTATATAGAACAGGTAATAATTAAAATAAATAATCAAGCGAGAATTTATTGATATTAACCATTTTCACATTGAATTATGGTAAGTTAGATTTAAATATATTCAATATGTTTCTTCTCCATCATTAAATTTCATGTTTCTTCGTCACTAAGCCGCATAGTTAAAAGACTGTAAATGAATGACAAATAAATTAAATCTACATGGATGATCACTAAAATTAAATATTGAAGCTCAATGCTATTTGTATTCACTATAATCACATTGTATTATGGTATAATAGATTTAAACAATTTCTATATTTTTCTTCTTCTCCATCACCAAAATTTTGGTTTCCTCACCACTAAGAAACTAAGTTAGGTGACTACAAACTAGCGACACATAATTTATACATATGCATAACGATTAAAATTAAGTAATCAAGCTCAATATTATTTATATTCGTCGTATTCACATTGAGTTATGGTATATTAATCTAAAACTGGTCAATATTTTTCTTCACCATCCCAAAGTTTTAGATTTTTTTATCACGAAGCTAAAAACATAAAAGACTATAGTATATGTAAAAAATTAATTATATTTTATTTTTCTACTCCATCACAAAATTTTAGGTTTTTACCCACTAAAAAACAAAGCTAAAAGACTATAATCCCTGACATATTTTTTATATAAAATAGGTAATAATTAAAATAAATAATCAAGCTAGAATTTATTGATATTAACCATTTTCACATTGAATTATGGTAAGTTAGATTTAAATATATTCAATATGTTTCTTCTCCATCATTAAATTTCATGTTTCGTCGTCACTAAGCCGCATAGTTAAAAGACTGTAAATGAATGACAAATAAATTAAATCTACATGGGTGATCACTAAAATTAAATGTTGAAGCTCAATGCTATTTGTATTCACTATAATCACATTGTATTATGGTATAATAGATTTAAACAGTTTCTATATTTTTCTTCTTCTCCATCACCAAAATTTTGGTTTCCTCACCACTAAGAAACTAAGTTAGGTGACTACAAATGAGTGACACATAATTTATACATATGCATAACGATTAAAATTAAGTAACCAAGCTCAATATTATTTATATTCGTCGTATTCACATTGACTTATGGTATATTACATCTAAAACTGTTCAATATTTTTCTTCACCATCCCAAAGTTTTAGATTTTTTTATCACTAAGCTAAAAACATAAAATACTATAGTATATGTAAAAAATTACTTATATTTTATTTTTCTACTCCATCACAAAATTTTAGGTTTTTACCCACTAAAAAACAAAGCTAAAAGACTATAATCCCTGACATATTTTTTATATAAAACAGGTAATAATTAAAATAAATAATCAAGCTAGAATTTATTGATATTAACCATTTTCACATTGAATTATGGTAAGTTAGATTTAAATATATTCAATATGTTTCTTCTCCATCATTAAATTTCATGTTTCGTCGTCACTAAGCCGCATAGTTAAAAGACTGTAAATGAATGACAAATAAATTAAATCTACATGGGTGATCACTAAAATTAAATGTTGAAGCTCAATGCTATTTGTATTCACTATAATCACATTGTATTATGGTATAATAGATTTAAACAGTTTCTATATTTTTCTTCTTCTCCATCACCAAAATTTTGGTTTCCTCACCACTAAGAAACTAAGTTAGGTGACTACAAATGAGTGACACATAATTTATACATATGCATAACGATTAAAATTAAGTAACCAAGCTCAATATTATTTATATTCGTCGTATTCACATTGACTTATGGTATATTACATCTAAAACTGTTCAATATTTTTCTTCACCATCCCAAAGTTTTAGATTTTTTTATCACTAAGCTAAAAACATAAAATACTATAGTATATGTAAAAAATTAATTATATTTTATTTTTCTACTCCATCACAAAATTTTAGGTTTTTACCCACTAAAAAACAAAGCTAAAAGACTATAATCCCTGACATATTTTTTATATAAAACAGGTAATAATTAAAATAAATAATCAAGCTAGAATTTATTGATATTAACCATTTTCACATTGAATTATGGTAAGTTAGATTTAAATATATTCAATATGTTTCTTCTCCATCATTAAATTTCATGTTTCGTCGTCACTAAGCCGCATAGTTAAAAGACTGTAAATGAATGACAAATAAATTAAATCTACATGGGTGATCACTAAAATTAAATGTTGAAGCTCAATGCTATTTGTATTCACTATAATCACATTGTATTATGGTATAATAGATTTAAACAGTTTCTATATTTTTCTTCTTCTCCATCACCAAAATTTTGGTTTCCTCACCACTAAGAAACTAAGTTAGGTGACTACAAATGAGTGACACATAATTTATACATATGCATAACGATTAAAATTAAGTAACCAAGCTCAATATTATTTATATTCGTCGTATTCACATTGACTTATGGTATATTACATCTAAAACTGTTCAATATTTTTCTTCACCATCCCAAAGTTTTAGATTTTTTTATCACTAAGCTAAAAACATAAAATACTATAGTATATGTAAAAAATTACTTATATTTTATTTTTCTACTCCATCACAAAATTTTAGGTTTTTACCCACTAAAAAACAAAGCTAAAAGACTATAATCCCTGACATATTTTTTATATAAAACAGGTAATAATTAAAATAAATAATCAAGCTAGAATTTATTGATATTAACCATTTTCACATTGAATTATGGTAAGTTAGATTTAAATATATTCAATATGTTTCTTCTCCATCATTAAATTTCATGTTTCGTCGTCACTAAGTCGCATAGTTAAAAGACTGTAAATGAATGACAAATAAATTAAATCTACATGGGTGATCACTAAAATTAAATGTTGAAGCTCAATGCTATTTGTATTCACTATAATCACATTGTATTATGGTATAATAGATTTAAACAGTTTCTATATTTTTCTTCTTCTCCATCACCAAAATTTTGGTTTCCTCACCACTAAGAAACTAAGTTAGGTGACTACAAATGAGTGACACATAATTTATACATATGCATAACGATTAAAATTAAGTAACCAAGCTCAATATTATTTATATTCGTCGTATTCACATTGACTTATGGTATATTACATCTAAAACTGTTCAATATTTTTCTTCACCATCCCAAAGTTTTAGATTTTTTTATCACTAAGCTAAAAACATAAAATACTATAGTATATGTAAAAAATTAATTATATTTTATTTTTCTACTCCATCACAAAATTTTAGGTTTTTACCCACTAAAAAACAAAGCTAAAAGACTATAATCCCTGACATATTTTTTATATAAAACAGGTAATAATTAAAATAAATAATCAAGCTAGAATTTATTGATATTAACCATTTTCACATTGAATTATGGTAAGTTAGATTTAAATATATTCAATATGTTTCTTCTCCATCATTAAATTTCATGTTTCGTCGTCACTAAGCCGCATAGTTAAAAGACTGTAAATGAATGACAAATAAATTAAATCTACATGGGTGATCACTAAAATTAAATGTTGAAGCTCAATGCTATTTGTATTCACTATAATCACATTGTATTATGGTATAATAGATTTAAACAGTTTCTATATTTTTCTTCTTCTCCATCACCAAAATTTTGGTTTCCTCACCACTAAGAAACTAAGTTAGGTGACTACAAACTAGCGACACATAATTTATACATTTGCATAACGATTAAAATTAAGTAATCAAGCTCAATATTATTTATATTCGTCGTAGTCACATTGAGTTATGGTATATTAATCTAAAACTGGTCAATATTTTTCTTCACCATCCCAAAGTTTTAGATTTTTTTATCACTAAGCTAAAAACATAAAAGACTATAGTATATGTAAAAAATTAATTATATTTTATATTTCTACTCCATCACAAAATTTTAGGTTTTTACCCACTAAAAAACAAAGCTAAAAGACTATAATCCCTGACATATTTTTTATATAAAACAGGTAATAATTAAAATAAATAATCAAGCTAGAATTTATTGATATTAACCATTTTCACATTGAATTATGGTAAGTTAGATTTAAATATATTCAATATGTTTCTTCTCCATCATTAAATTTCATGTTTCGTCGTCACTAAGCTGCATAGTTAAAAGACTGTAAATGAATGACAAATAAATTAAATCAACATGGGTGATCACTAAAATTAAATATTGAAGCTCAAAGCTATTTGTATTCACTATAATCACATTGTATTATGGTATAATAGATTTAAACAGTTTCTATATTTTTCTTCTTCTCCATCACCAAAATTTTGGTTTCCTCACCACTAAGAGACTAAGTTAGGTGACTACAAATGAGTGACACATAATTTATACATATGCATAACGATTAAAATTAAGTAACCAAGCTCAATATTATTTATATTCGTCGTATTCACATTGACTTATGGTATATTACATCTAAAACTGTTCAATATTTTTCTTCACCATCCCAAACTTTTAGATTTTTTTATCACTAAGCTAAAAACATAAAATACTATAGTATATGTAAAAAATTAATTATATTTTATTTTTCTACTCCATCACAAAATTTTAGGTTTTTACCCACTAAAAAACAAAGCTAAAAGACTATAATCCCTGACATATTTTTTATATAAAACAGGTAATAATTAAAATAAATAATCAAGCTAGAATTTATTGATATTAACCATTTTCACATTGAATTATGGTAAGTTAGATTTAAATATATTCAATATGTTTCTTCTCCATCATTAAATTTCATGTTTCGTCGTCACTAAGCCGCATAGTTAAAAGACTGTAAATGAATGACAAATAAATTAAATCTACATGGATGATCACTAAAATTAAATATTGAAGCTCAATGCTATTTGTATTCACTATAATCACATTGTATTATGGTATAATAGATTTAAACAATTTCTATATATTTCTTCTTCTCCATCACCAAAATTTTGGTTTCCTCACCACTAAGAAACTAAGTTAGGTGACTACAAACTAGCGACACATAATTTATACATTTGCATAACGATTAAAATTAAGTAATCAAGCTCAATATTATTTATATTCGTCGTAGTCACATTGAGTTATGGTATATTAATCTAAAACTGGTCAATATTTTTCTTCACCATCCCAAAGTTTTAGATTTTTTTATCACTAAGCTAAAAACATAAAAGACTATAGTATATGTAAAAAATTAATTATATTTTATATTTCTACTCCATCACAAAATTTTAGGTTTTTACCCACTAAAAAACAAAGCTAAAAGACTATAATCCCTGACATATTTTTTATATAAAACAGGTAATAATTAAAATAAATAATCAAGCTAGAATTTATTGATATTAACCATTTTCACATTGAATTATGGTAAGTTAGATTTAAATATATTCAATATGTTTCTTCTCCATCATTAAATTTCATGTTTCGTCGTCACTAAGCTGCATAGTTAAAAGACTGTAAATGAATGACAAATAAATTAAATCAACATGGGTGATCACTAAAATTAAATATTGAAGCTCAATGCTATTTGTATTCACTATAATCACATTGTATTATGGTATAATAGATTTAAACAGTTTCTATATTTTTCTTCTTCTCCATCACCAAAATTTTGGTTTCCTCACCACTAAGAAACTAAGTTAGGTGACTACAAATGAGTGACACATAATTTATACATATGCATAACGATTAAAATTAAGTAATCAATCTCAATATTATTTATATTCGTCGTATTCACATTGACTTATGGTATATTACATCTAAAACTGTTCAATATTTTTCTTCACCATCCCAAACTTTTAGATTTTTTTATCACTAAGCTAAAAACATAAAATACTATAGTATATGTAAAAAATTAATTATATTTTATTTTTCTACTCCATCACAAAATTTTAGGTTTTTACCCACTAAAAAACAAAGCTAAAAGACTATAATCCCTGACATATTTTTTATATAAAACAGGTAATAATTAAAATAAATAATCAAGCTAGAATTTATTGATATTAACCATTTTCACATTGAATTATGGTAAGTTAGATTTAAATATATTCAATATGTTTCTTCTCCATCATTAAATTTCATGTTTCTTCGTCACTAAGCCTCATAGTTAAAAGACTGTAAATGAATGACAAATAAATTAAATCTACATGGATGATCACTAAAATTAAATATTGAAGCTCAATGCTATTTGTATTCACTATAATCACATTGTATTATGGTATAATAGATTTAAACAATTTCTATATTTTTCTTCTTCTCCATCACCAAAATTTTGGTTTCCTCACCACTAAGAGACTAAGTTAGGTGACTACAAACTAGCGACACATAATTTATACATTTGCATAACGATTAAAATTAAGTAACCAAGCTCAATATTATTTATATTCGTCGTATTCACATTGACTTATGGTATATTACATCTAAAACTGTTCAATATTTTTCTTCACCATCCCAAAGTTTTAGATTTTTTTATCACTAAGCTAAAAACATAAAATACTATAGTATATGTAAAAAATTAATTATATTTTATTTTTCTACCCCATCACAAAATTTTAGGTTTTTACCCACTAAAAAACAAAGCTAAAAGACTATAATCCCTGACATATTTTTTATATAAAACAGGTAATAATTAAAATAAATAATCAAGCTAGAATTTATTGATATTAACCATTTTCACATTGAGTTATGGTAAGTTAGATTTAAATATATTCAATATGTTTCTTCTCCATCATTAAATTTCATGTTTCTTCGTCACTAAGCCGCATAGTTAAAAGACTGTAAATGAATGACAAATAAATTAAATCTACATGGATGATCACTAAAATTAAATATTGAAGCTCAATGCTATTTGTATTCACTATAATCACATTGTATTATGGTATAATAGATTTAAACAATTTCTATATATTTCTTCTTCTCCATCACCAAAATTTTGGTTTCCTCACCACTAAGAAACTAAGTTAGGTGACTACAAACTAGCGACACATAATTTATACATTTGCATAACGATTAAAATTAAGTAATCAAGCTCAATATTATTTATATTCGTCGTAGTCACATTGAGTTATGGTATATTAATCTAAAACTGGTCAATATTTTTCTTCACCATCCCAAAGTTTTAGATTTTTTTATCACTAAGCTAAAAACATAAAAGACTATAGTATATGTAAAAAATTAATTATATTTTATATTTCTACTCCATCACAAAATTTTAGGTTTTTACCCACTAAAAAACAAAGCTAAAAGACTATAATCCCTGACATATTTTTTATATAAAACAGGTAATAATTAAAATAAATAATCAAGCTAGAATTTATTGATATTAACCATTTTCACATTGAATTATGGTAAGTTAGATTTAAATATATTCAATATGTTTCTTCTCCATCATTAAATTTCATGTTTCTTCGTCACTAAGCCGCATAGTTAAAAGACTGTAAATGAATGACAAATAAATTAAATCTACATGGATGATCACTAAAATTAAATATTGAAGCTCAATGCTATTTGTATTCACTATAATCACATTGTATTATGGTATAATAGATTTAAACAATTTCTATATATTTCTTCTTCTCCTTCACCAAAATTTTGGTTTCCTCACCACTAAGAAACTAAGTTAGGTGACTACAAACTAGCGACACATAATTTATACATTTGCATAACGACTAAAATTAAGTAATCAAGCTCAATATTATTTATATTCGTCGTAGTCACATTGAGTTATGGTATATTAATCTAAAACTGGTCAATATTTTTCTTCACCATTCCAAAGTTTTAGATTTTTTTATCACTAAGCTAAAAACATAAAAGACTATAGTATATGTAAAAAATTAATTATATTTTATATTTCTACTCCATCACAAAATTTTAGGTTTTTACCCACTAAAAAACAAAGCTAAAAGACTATAATCCCTGACATATTTTTTATATAAAACAGGTAATAATTAAAATAAATAATCAAGCTAGAATTTATTGATATTAACCATTTTCACATTGAATTATGGTAAGTTAGATTTAAATATATTCAATATGTTTCTTCTCCATCATTAAATTTCATGTTTCGTCGTCACTAAGCTGCATAGTTAAAAGACTGTAAATGAATGACAAATAAATTAAATCAACATGGGTGATCACTAAAATTAAATATTGAAGCTCAATGCTATTTGTATTCACTATAATCACATTGTATTATGGTATAATAGATTTAAACAGTTTCTATATTTTTCTTCTTCTCCATCACCAAAATTTTGGTTTCCTCACCACTAAGAAACTAAGTTAGGTGACTACAAATGAGTGACACATAATTTATACATATGCATAACGATTAAAATTAAGTAATCAATCTCAATATTATTTATATTCGTCGTATTCACATTGACTTATGGTATATTACATCTAAAACTGTTCAATATTTTTCTTCACCATCCCAAACTTTTAGATTTTTTTATCACTAAGCTAAAAACATAAAATACTATAGTATATGTAAAAAATTAATTATATTTTATTTTTCTACTCCATCACAAAATTTTAGGTTTTTACCCACTAAAAAACAAAGCTAAAAGACTATAATCCCTGACATATTTTTTATATAAAACAGGTAATAATTAAAATAAATAATCAAGCTAGAATTTATTGATATTAACCATTTTCACATTGAATTATGGTAAGTTAGATTTAAATATATTCAATATGTTTCTTCTCCATCATTAAATTTCATGTTTCGTCGTCACTAAGCCGCATAGTTAAAAGACTGTAAATGAATGACAAATAAATTAAATCTACATGGATGATCACTAAAATTAAATATTGAAGCTCAATGCTATTTGTATTCACTATAATCACATTGTATTATGGTATAATAGATTTAAACAGTTTCTATATTTTTCTTCTTCTCCATCACCAAAATTTTGGTTTCCTCACCACTAAGAAACAAAGTTAGGTGACTACAAATGAGTGACACATAATTTATACATATGCATAACGATTAAAATTAAGTGATCAAGCTCAATATTATTTATATTCGTCGTATTCACATTGACTTATGGTATATTACATCTAAAACTGTTCAATATTTTTCTTCACCATCCCAAAGTTTTAGATTTTTTTATCACTAAGCTAAAAACATAAAAGACTATAGTATATGTAAAAAATTAATTATATTTTATTTTTCTACTCCATCACAAAATTTTAGGTTTTTACCCACTAAAAAACAAAGCTAAAAGACTATAATCCCTGACATATTTTTTATATAAAACAGGTAATAATTAAAATAAATAATCAAGCTAGAATTTATTGATATTAACCATTTTCACATTGAATTATGGTAAGTTAGATTTAAATATATTCAATATGTTTCTTCTCCATCATTAAATTTCATGTTTCTTCGTCACTAAGCCGCATAGTTAAAAGACTGTAAATGAATGACAAATAAATTAAATCTACATGGATGATCACTAAAATTAAATATTGAAGCTCAATGCTATTTGTATTCACTATAATCACATTGTATTATGGTATAATAGATTTAAACAATTTCTATATATTTCTTCTTCTCCATCACCAAAATTTTGGTTTCCTCACCACTAAGAAACTAAGTTAGGTGACTACAAACTAGCGACACATAATTTATACATTTGCATAACGATTAAAATTAAGTAATCAAGCTCAATATTATTTATATTCGTCGTAGTCACATTGAGTTATGGTATATTAATCTAAAACTGGTCAATATTTTTCTTCACCATCCCAAAGTTTTAGATTTTTTTATCACTAAGCTAAAAACATAAAAGACTATAGTATATGTAAAAAATTAATTATATTTTATATTTCTACTCCATCACAAAATTTTAGGTTTTTACCCACTAAAAAACAAAGCTAAAAGACTATAATCCCTGACATATTTTTTATATAAAACAGGTAATAATTAAAATAAATAATCAAGCTAGAATTTATTGATATTAACCATTTTCACATTGAATTATGGTAAGTTAGATTTAAATATATTCAATATGTTTCTTCTCCATCATTAAATTTCATGTTTCTTCGTCACTAAGCCGCATAGTTAAAAGACTGTAAATGAATGACAAATAAATTAAATCTACATGGATGATCACTAAAATTAAATATTGAAGCTCAATGCTATTTGTATTCACTATAATCACATTGTATTATGGTATAATAGATTTAAACAATTTCTATATATTTCTTCTTCTCCTTCACCAAAATTTTGGTTTCCTCACCACTAAGAAACTAAGTTAGGTGACTACAAACTAGCGACACATAATTTATACATTTGCATAACGATTAAAATTAAGTAATCAAGCTCAATATTATTTATATTCGTCGTAGTCACATTGAGTTATGGTATATTAATCTAAAACTGGTCAATATTTTTCTTCACCATCCCAAAGTTTTAGATTTTTTTATCACTAAGCTAAAAACATAAAAGACTATAGTATATGTAAAAAATTAATTATATTTTATATTTCTACTCCATCACAAAATTTTAGGTTTTTACCCACTAAAAAACAAAGCTAAAAGACTATAATCCCTGACATATTTTTTATATAAAACAGGTAATAATTAAAATAAATAATCAAGCTAGAATTTATTGATATTAACCATTTTCACATTGAATTATGGTAAGTTAGATTTAAATATATTCAATATGTTTCTTCTCCATCATTAAATTTCATGTTTCGTCGTCACTAAGCTGCATAGTTAAAAGACTGTAAATGAATGACAAATAAATTAAATCAACATGGGTGATCACTAAAATTAAATATTGAAGCTCAATGCTATTTGTATTCACTATAATCACATTGTATTATGGTATAATAGATTTAAACAGTTTCTATATTTTTCTTCTTCTCCATCACCAAAATTTTGGTTTCCTCACCACTAAGAAACTAAGTTAGGTGACTACAAATGAGTGACACATAATTTATACATATGCATAACGATTAAAATTAAGTAATCAATCTCAATATTATTTATATTCGTCGTATTCACATTGACTTATGGTATATTACATCTAAAACTGTTCAATATTTTTCTTCACCATCCCAAACTTTTAGATTTTTTTATCACTAAGCTAAAAACATAAAATACTATAGTATATGTAAAAAATTAATTATATTTTATTTTTCTACTCCATCACAAAATTTTAGGTTTTTACCCACTAAAAAACAAAGCTAAAAGACTATAATCCCTGACATATTTTTTATATAAAACAGGTAATAATTAAAATAAATAATCAAGCTAGAATTTATTGATATTAACCATTTTCACATTGAATTATGGTAAGTTAGATTTAAATATATTCAATATGTTTCTTCTCCATCATTAAATTTCATGTTTCTTCGTCACTAAGCCTCATAGTTAAAAGACTGTAAATGAATGACAAATAAATTAAATCTACATGGATGATCACTAAAATTAAATATTGAAGCTCAATGCTATTTGTATTCACTATAATCACATTGTATTATGGTATAATAGATTTAAACAATTTCTATATTTTTCTTCTTCTCCATCACCAAAATTTTGGTTTCCTCACCACTAAGAGACTAAGTTAGGTGACTACAAACTAGCGACACATAATTTATACATTTGCATAACGATTAAAATTAAGTAATCAAGCTCAATATTATTTATATTCGTCGTAGTCACATTGAGTTATGGTATATTAATCTAAAACTGGTCAATATTTTTCTTCACCATCCCAAAGTTTTAGATTTTTTTATCACTAAGCTAAAAACATAAAAGACTATAGTATATGTAAAAAATTAATTATATTTTATTTTTCTACTCCATCACAAAATTTTAGGTTTTTACCCACTAAAAAACAAAGCTAAAAGACTATAATCCCTGACATATTTTTTATATAAAACAGGTAATAATTAAAATAAATAATCAAGCTAGAATTTATTGATATTAACCATTTTCACATTGAATTATGGTAAGTTAGATTTAAATATATTCAATATGTTTCTTCTCCATCATTAAATTTCATGTTTCGTCGTCACTAAGCCGCATAGTTAAAAGACTGTAAATGAATGACAAATAAATTAAATCAACATGGGTGATCACTAAAATTAAATATTGAAGCTCAATGCTATTTGTATTCACTATAATCACATTGTATTATGGTATAATAGATTTAAACAGTTTCTATATTTTTCTTCTTCTCCATCACCAAAATTTTGGTTTCCTCACCACTAAGAAACTAAGTTAGGTGACTACAAATGAGTGACACATAATTTATACATATGCATAACGATTAAAATTAAGTAATCAATCTCAATATTATTTATATTCGTCGTATTCACATTGACTTATGGTATATTACATCTAAAACTGTTCAATATTTTTCTTCACCATCCCAAACTTTTAGATTTTTTTATCACTAAGCTAAAAACATAAAAGACTATAGTATATGTAAAAAATTAATTATATTTTATTTTTCTACTCCATCACAAAATTTTAGGTTTTTACCCACTAAAAAACAAACCTAAAAGACTATAATCCCTGACATATTTTTTATATAAAACAGGTAATAATTAAAATAAATAATCAAGCTAGAATTTATTGATATTAACCATTTTCACATTGAATTATGGTAAGTTAGATTTAAATATATTCAATATGTTTCTTCTCCATCATTAAATTTCATGTTTCTTCGTCACTAAGCCGCATAGTTAAAAGACTGTAAATGAATGACAAATAAATTAAATCTACATGGATGATCACTAAAATTAAATATTGAAGCTCAATGCTATTTGTATTCACTATAATCACATTGTATTATGGTATAATAGATTTAAACAATTTCTATATTTTTCTTCTTCTCCATCACCAAAATTTTGGTTTCCTCACCACTAAGAAACTAAGTTAGGTGACTACAAACTAGCGACACATAATTTATACATATGCATAACGATTAAAATTAAGTAATCAAGCTCAATATTATTTATATTCGTCGTATTCACATTGAGTTATGGTATATTAATCTAAAACTGGTCAATATTTTTCTTGACCATCCCAAAGTTTTAGATTTTTTTATCACTAAGCTAAAAACATAAAAGACTATAGTATATGTAAAAAATTAATTATATTTTATTTTTCTACTCCATGACAAAATTTTAGGTTTTTACCCACTAAAAAACAAAGCTAAAAGACTATAATCCCTGACATATTTTTTATATAAAACAGGTAATAATTAAAATAAATAATCAAGCTAGAATTTATTGATATTAACCATTTTCACATTGAATTATGGTAAGTTAGATTTAAATATATTCAATATGTTTCTTCTCCATCATTAAATTTCATGTTTCGTCGTCACTAAGCCGCATAGTTAAAAGACTGTAAATGAATGACAAATAAATTAAATCTACATGGGTGATCACTAAAATTAAATATTGAAGCTCAATGCTATTTGTATTCACTATAATCACATTGTATTATGGTATAATAGATTTAAACAGTTTCTATATTTTTCTTCTTCTCCATCACCAAAATTTTGGTTTCCTCACCACTAAGAAACAAAGTTAGGTGACTACAAATGAGTGACACATAATTTATACATATGCATAACGATTAAAATTAAGTAATCAAGCTCAATATTATTTATATTCGTCGTATTCACATTGACTTATGGTATTTTACATCTAAAACTGTTTAATATTTTTCTTCACCATCCCAAAGTTTTAGATTTTTTTATCACTAAGCTAAAAACATAAAAGACTATAGTATATGTAAAAAATTAATTATATTTTATTTTTCTACTCCATCACAAAATTTTAGGTTTTTACCCACTAAAAAACAAAGCTAAAAGACTATAATCCCTGACATATTTTTTATATAAAACAGGTAATAATTAAAATAAATAATCAAGCTAGAATTTATTGATATTAACCATTTTCACATTGAATTATGGTAAGTTAGATTTAAATATATTCAATATGTTTCTTCTCCATCATTAAATTTCATGTTTCTTCGTCACTAAGCCGCATAGTTAAAAGACTGTAAATGAATGACAAATAAATTAAATCTACCTGGATGATCACTAAAATTAAATATTGAAGCTCAATGCTATTTGTATTCACTATAATCACATTGTATTATGGTATAATAGATTTAAACAATTTCTATATTTTTCTTCTTCTCCATCACCAAAATTTTGGTTTCCTCACCACTAAGAAACTAAGTTAGGTGACTACAAACTAGCGACACATAATTTATACATATGCATAACGATTAAAATTCAGTAAACAACCTCAATATTATTTATATTCGTCGTATTCACATTGAGTTATGGTATATTAATCTAAAACTGGTCAATTTCTTCACCATCCCAAAGTTTTAGATTTTTTTATCACTAATCTAAAAACATAAAAGACTATAGTATATGTAAAAAATTAATTATATTTTATTTTTCTACTCCATCACAAAATTTTAGGTTTTTACCCACTAAAAAACAAAGCTAAAAGACTATAATCCCTGACATATTTTTTATATAAAACAGGTAATAATTAAAATAAATAATCAAGCTAGAATTTATTGATATTAACCATTTTCACATTGAATTATGGTAAGTTAGATTTAAATATATTCAGTATGTTTCTTCTCCATCACTAAATTTCATGTTTCTTCGTCACTAAGCCGCATAGTTAAAAGAGTGTAAATGAATGACAAATAAATTAAATCTACATGGGTGATCACTAAAATTAAATATTGAAGCTCAATGCTATTTGTATTCACTTTAATCACATTGTATTATGGTATAATAGATGTAAACCGTTTTTATATTTTTCTTCTTCTCCATCACAAAAATTTTCGTTTCCTCACCACTAAGAAACTAAGTTAGGTGACTACAAATGAGCGACACATAATTTATACATATGCATAACGATAAAAATTAAGTAATCAAGCTCAATATTATTTACATTCGTCGTATTCACATTGACTTATGGTATATTACATCTAAAACTGTTCAATATTTTTCTTCACCATCCCAAAGTTTTAGATTTTTTTATCACTAAGCTAAAAACATAAAAGACTATAGTTATGTAAAAAATTAATTATATTTTATTTTTCTACTCCATCACAATATTTTAGGTTTTTACCCACTAAAAAACAAAGCTAAAAGACTATAATCCATGACATATTTTTTATATAAAACACGTAATAATTAAATTAAATAATCAAGCTAGAATTTATTGATATTTACCATTTTCACATTGAATTATGGTAAGTTAGATTTAAATATATTCAGTATGTTTCTTCTCCATCACTAAATTTCATGTTTCTTCGTCACTAAGCCGCATAGTTAAAAGACTGTAAATGAATGACAAATAAATTAAATCTACATGGGTGATCACTAAAATTAAATATTGAAGCTCAATGCTATTTTTATTCACTTTAATCACATTGTATTATGGTATAATAGATGTAAACAATTTTTATATTTTTCTTCTTTTCCATCACCAAAATTTTGGTTTCCTCACCACTAAGAAACTAAGTTAGGTGACTACAAATGAGCGACACATAATTTATACATATGCATAACGATTAAAATTAAGTAATCAAGCTCAATATTATTTATATTCATCGTATTCACATTGACTTATGGTATATTACATCTGAAACTGTTCCATATTTTT
>CAWUDS030002219.1:14972719-15000701 GCA_963859935.3 Lathyrus sativus | reverse complement strand
ATGGGTAATTCATTTATAGTCTTTTAACTTTGTTTCTTAATGATTGAGTAACCTAAGATATATTAATGAAGAAGAAAAATATTAATGTTTTTAATACTTAATATACCATAGATCAATGTGAATTTGGTAAATATAAATAATTTTGAGCTTGAAAATTAATTTTAATCATTATCCGTATATATAAAATATGGTGCATTCATTTATATTATTTTAACATTGTTGCTTTGATGCTGAAAAAACCTAAAATTTGGTGACGGAGAAGACGTAAAATATTGAATTTTTTAACAATTATTATACTATAATACAATGTGAATATGGTGTATAAATATAAAATTTAACTTCAATATTTAACTTTAGTGATTAGCCATATATATATAATTTATTTGTCATTCATTTATAGACTTTTAACTTTGTGGCTTAGTGACGAAGAAACGTGATATTTAGTGATAGAGAAGAAACATATTGGATATATTTACATCTAAAATACCATAATTAAATGTTAAATTGTGAATATAGATAAATTTGAGCTTTATTATTTAATTTAATTATTACCTATATTTTATGAAATATATGTCATGGATTATAGTCTTTTAATTTTGTATCTTAGTGGAGAAAAAGCTAAAATTTTGTGATGGAGAAGAAAAATAAAATATTATTTTTTGTGCCTATTATTGTCTATTTTGTTTGTTGCTTACAGATAAAATAACCTAAATTTTTTGACGGTGAAGAAAAATATTGAATATTTTTAGATGCAATATACCATAATTCAATGTGAATACGTTGAATATAAAAAATATTGAGCTTGATTATTTATTTTTAAATTTTATTCATATGTATAAATTAAGGGTCATTCAGTTATATTCTTTTAAATTACTTTCTTAAAGGTGAAGATATCTAAACATTGGTGACGGAGAAGAAGAAAAATATAGAAATGTTTTACATCTATTATACTATAATATAATGTAATTATGGTGAATAAAAATAATATTGAACTCGATTATTTAAATTTAATTATTACTCATGTATATATATATATATATATATATATATATATATATATATATATATATATATATATATATATATATATATATATATATATATATATATATATATATATATATATATATATATATATATATAGATATATATATATATATATATATATATATATATATATATATATATATATATATATATATATATATATATATATATATATATATATATATATATATTAAGGGTAATTCATTTATAGTCTTTTAACTTTGTTTCTTAATGATTGAGAAACCTAAGATATATAAATGAAGAAGAAAAATATTAATGTTTTTAATACTTAATATACCATAGATCAATGTGAATTTGGTAAATACAAATAATTTTGTGCTCGAAAATTAATTTTAATCATTATCCGTATCTATAAAATATGTTGCATTCATTTATAGTATTTTAACATTGTTGCTTTGATGGTGAAAAAACCTAAAATTTGGTGACGGAGAAGAAGTAAATATTGAACTTTTTCACAACTATTATACTATAATACAATGTGAATATGGTGAATAAATATAAAATTGAACTTGAATATTTAACTTTAGTGATTAGACATATATATATATAATTTATTTATCATTCATTTATAGACTTTTAACTTTGTGGCTTAGTGACGATGAAACGTGATATATAGTGATGGAGGACAAACATATTGAATATATTTACATCTAAAATACCATAATTAAATGTTAAATGGTGAATATAGATAAACTTGAGCTTTATTATTTAATTTAATTATTACCTATATTTTATGAAATATATGCCATGGATTATAGTCTTTTAATTTTGTATCTTAGTGGAGAAAAACCTAAAATTTTGTGATGGAGAAGAAAAATAAATTTTTTTTGTGCCTATTATTGTCTATTTTGTTTGTTGCTTACAGATAAAATAACCTAAATTTTTTGACGGTGAAGAAAAATATTGAATATTTTTAGATGCAATATACCATAAGTCAATGTGAATACGTTGAATATAAAAAATATTGAGCTTGATTATTTATTTTTAAATTTTATTCATATGTATAAATTAAGGGTCATTCAGTTATAGTCTTTTAACTTAGTTTCTTAAAGGTGAAGATATCTAAACATTGGTGACAGAGAAGAAGAAAAATATAGAAATGTTTTACATCTATTATACTATAATACAATGTGATTATGGTGAATAAAAATATTATTGAACTTGATTATTTAAATATAAATATTACCCATGTATATATATATATATATATATATATATATATATATATATATATATATATATATAATATATATATATATATATATATATATATATATATATATATATATATATATATATATATATATATATATATATATATATATATATATATATATATATATATATATATTATATATATATATATATATATATATATATATATATATATATTATGGGTAATTCATTTATAGTCTTTTAACTTTGTTTCTTAATGATTGAGTAACCTAAGATATATTAATGAAGAAGAAAAATATTAATGTTTTTAATACTTAATATACCATAGATCAATGTGAATTTGGTAAATATAAATAATTTTGAGCTTGAAAATTAATTTTAATCATTATCCGTATATATAAAATATGGTGCATTCATTTATATTATTTTAACATTGTTGCTTTGATGCTGAAAAAACCTAAAATTTGGTGACGGAGAAGAAGTAAAATATTGAATTTTTTAACAATTATTATACTATAATATAATGTGAATATGGTGTATAAATATAAAATTTAACTTGAATATTTAACTTTAGTGATTAGCCATATATATATAATTTATTTGTCATTCATTTATAGACTTTTAACTTTGTGGCTTAGTGACGAAGAAACGTGATATTTAGTGATAGAGAAGAAACATATTGGATATATTTACATCTAAAATACCATAATTAAATGTTAAATTGTGAATATAGATAAATTTGAGCTTTATTATTTAATTTAATTATTACCTATATTTTATGAAATATATGTCATGGATTATAGTCTTTTAATTTTGTATCTTAGTGGAGAAAAAGCTAAAATTTTGTGATGGAGAAGAAAAATAAAATATTATTTTTTGTGCCTATTATTGTCTATTTTGTTTGTTGCTTACAGATAAAATAACCTAAATTTTTTGACGGTGAAGAAAAATATTGAATATTTTTAGATGCAATATACCATAATTCAATGTGAATACGTTGAAGATAAAAAATATTGAGCTTGATTATTTATTTTTAAATTTTATTCATATGTATAAATTAAGGGTCATTCAGTTATATTCTTTTAAATTACTTTCTTAAAGGTGAAGATATCTAAACAATGGTGACGGAGAAGAAGAAAAATATAGAAATGTTTTACATCTATTATACTATAATATAATGTAATTATGGTGAATAAAAATAATATTGAACTCGATTATTTAAATTTAATTATTACTCATGTATATATATATATATATATATATATATATATATATATATATATATATATATATATATATATATATATATATATATATATATATATATATATATATATATATATTAAGGGTAATTCATTTATAGTCTTTTAACTTTGTTTCTTAATGATTGAGTAACCAAAGATATATAAATGAAGAAGAAAAATATTAATGTTTTTAATACTTAATATACCATAGATCAATGTGAATTTGGTAAATATAAATAATTTTGTGCTCGAAAATTAATTTTAATCATTATCCGTATCTATAAAATATGTTGCATTCATTTATAGTATTTTAACATTGTTGCTTTGATGGTGAAAAAACCTAAAATTTGGTGACGGAGAAGAAGTAAATATTGAACTTTTTCACAACTATTATACTATAATACAATGTGAATATGGTGAATAAATATAAAATTGAACTTGAATATTTAACTTTAGTGATTAAACATATATATATAATTTATTTATCATTCATTTATAGACTTTAAACTTTGTGGCTTAGTGACGATGAAACGTGATATATATTGATGGAGGAGAAACATATTGAATATATTTACATCTAAAATACCATAATTAAATGTTAAATGGTGAATATAGATAAACTTGAGCTTTATTATTTAATTTAATTATTACCTATATTTTATGAAATATATGCCATGGATTATAGTCTTTAATTTTGTATCTTAGTGGAGAAAAACCTAAAATGTTGTGATGGAGAAGAAAAATAAATTTTTTTTGTGCCTATTATTGTCTATTTTGTTTGTTGCTTACAGATAAAATAACCTAAATTTTTTGACGGTGAAGAAAAATATTGAATATTTTTAGATGCAATATACCATAAGTCAATGTGAATACGTTGAATATAAAAAATATTGAGCTTGATTATTATTTTTAAATTTTATTCATATGTATAAATTAAGGGTCATTCAGTTATAGTCTTTTAACTTAGTTTCTTAAAGGTGAAGATATCTAAACATTGGTGACAGAGAAGAAGAAAAATATAGAAATGTTTTACATCTATTATACTATAATACAATGTGATTATGGTGAATAAAAATATTATTGAACTTGATTATTTAAATATAAATATTACCCATGTATATATATATATATATATATATATATATATATATATATATATATATATATATATATATATATATATATATATATATATATATATATATATATATATATATATATATATATATATATATATATATATATATATATATATATATATATATATATATATATATATATTATGGGTAATTCATTTATAGTCTTTTAACTTTGTTTCTTAATGATTGAGTAACCTAAGATATATTAATGAAGAAGAAAAATATTAATGTTTTTAATACTTAATATACCATAGATCAATGTGAATTTGGTAAATATAAATAATTTTGAGCTTGAAAATTAATTTTAATCATTATCCGTATATATAAAATATGGTGCATTCATTTATATTATTTTAACATTGTTGCTTTGATGCTGAAAAAACCTAAAATTTGGTGACGGAGAAGAAGTAAAATATTGAATTTTTTAACAATTATTATACTATAATACAATGTGAATATGGTGTATAAATATAAAATTTAACTTGAATATTTAAGTTTAGTGATTAGCCATATATATATAATTTATTTGTCATTCATTTATAGACTTTTAACTTTGTGGCTTAGTGACGAAGAAACGTGATATTTAGTGATAGAGAAGAAACATATTGGATATATTTACATCTAAAATACCATAATTAAATGTTAAATTGTGAATATAGATAAATTTGAGCTTTATTATTTAATTTAATTATTACCTATATTTTATGAAATAATGTCATGGATTATAGTCTTTTAATTTTGTATCTTAGTGGAGAAAAAGCTAAATTTTGTGATGGAGAAGAAAAATAAAATATTATTTTTTGTGCCTATTATTGTCTATTTTGTTTGTTGCTTACAGATAAAATAACCTAAATTTTTTGACGGTGAAGAAAAATATTGAATATTTTTAGATGCAATATACCATAATTCAATGTGAATACGTTGAAGATAAAAAATATTGAGCTTGATTATTTATTTTTAAATTTTATTCATATGTATAAATTAAGGGTCATTCAGTTATATTCTTTTAAATTACTTTCTTAAAGGTGAAGATATCTAAACATTGGTGACGGAGAAGAAGAAAAATATAGAAATGTTTTACATCTATTATACTATAATATAATGTAATTATGGTGAATAAAAATAATATTGAACTCGATTATTTAAATTTAATTATTACTCATGTATATATATATATATATATATATATATATATATATATATATATATATATATATATATATATATATATATATTAAGGGTAATTCATTTATAGTCTTTTAACTTTGTTTCTTAATGATTGAGTAACCAAAGATATATAAATGAAGAAGAAAAATATTAATGTTTTTAATACTTAATATACCATAGATCAATGTGAATTTGGTAAATATAAATAATTTTGTGCTCGAAAATTAATTTTAATCATTATCCGTATCTATAAAATATGTTGCATTCATTTATAGTATTTTAACATTGTTGCTTTGATGGTGAAAAAACCTAAAATTTGGTGACGGAGAAGAAGTAAATATTGAACTTTTTCACAACTATTATACTATAATACAATGTGAATATGGTGAATAAATATAAAATTGAACTTGAATATTTAACTTTAGTGATTAAACATATATATATAATTTATTTATCATTCATTTATAGACTTTTAACTTTGTGGCTTAGTGACGATGAAACGTGATATATATTGATGGAGGAGAAACATATTGAATATATTTACATCTAAAATACCATAATTAAATGTTAAATGGTGAATATAGATAAACTTGAGCTTTATTATTTAATTTAATTATTACCTATATTTTATGAAATATATGCCATGGATTATAGTCTTTTAATTTTGTATCTTAGTGGAGAAAAACCTAAAATGTTGTGATGGAGAAGAAAAATAAATTTTTTTTGTGCCTATTATTGTCTATTTTGTTTGTTGCTTACAGATAAAATAACCTAAATTTTTTGACGGTGAAGAAAAATATTGAATATTTTTAGATGCAATATACCATAAGTCAATGTGAATACGTTGAATATAAAAAATATTGAGCTTGATTATTTATTTTTAAATTTTATTCATATGTATAAACTAAGGGTCATTCAGTTATAGTCTTTTAACTTAGTTTCTTAAAGGTGAAGATATCTAAACATTGGTGACAGAGAAGAAGAAAAATATAGAAATGTTTTACATCTATTATACTATAATACAATGTGATTATGGTGAATAAAAATATTATTTAACTTGATTATTTAAATATAAATATTACCCATGTATATATATATATATATATATATATATATATATATATATATATATATTATGGGTAATTCATTTATAGTCTTTTAACTTTGTTTCTTAATGATTGAGTAACCTAAGATATATTAATGAAGAAGAAAAATATTAATGTTTTTAATACTTAATATACCATAGATCAATGTGAATTTGGTAAATATAAATAATTTTGAGCTTGAAAATTAATTTTAATCATTATCCGTATATATAAAATATGGTGCATTCATTTATATTATTTTAACATTGTTGCTTTGATGCTGAAAAAACCTAAAATTTGGTGACGGAGAAGAAGTAAAATATTGAATTTTTTAACAATTATTATACTATAATACAATGTGAATATGGTGTATAAATATAAAAATTTAACTTTAATATTTAACTTTAGTGATTAGCCATATATATATAATTTATTTGTCATTCATTTATAGACTTTTAACTTTGTGGCTTAGTGACGAAGAAACGTGATATTTAGTGATAGAGAAGAAACATATTGGATATATTTACATCTAAAATACCATAATTAAATGTTAAATTGTGAATATAGATAAATTTGAGCTTTATTATTTAATTTAATTATTACCTATATTTTATGAAATATATGTCATGGATTATAGTCTTTTAATTTTGTATCTTAGTGGAGAAAAGGCTAAAATTTTGTGATGGAGAAGAAAAATAAAATATTATTTTTTGTGCCTATTATTGTCTATTTTGTTTGTTGCTTACAGATAAAATAACCTAAATTTTTTGACGGTGAAGAAAAATATTGAATATTTTTAGATGCAATATACCATAATTCAATGTGAATACGTTGAAGATAAAAAATATTGAGCTTGATTATTTATTTTTAAATTTATTCATATGTATAAATTAAGGGTCATTCAGTTATATTCTTTTAAATTACTTTCTTAAAGGTGAAGATATCTAAACATTGGTGACGGAGAAGAAGAAAAATATAGAAATGTTTTACATCTATTATACTATAATATAATGTAATTATGGTGAATAAAAATAATATTGAACTCGATTATTTAAATTTAATTATTACTCATGTATATATATATATATATATATATATATATATATATATATATATTAAGGGTAATTCATTTATAGTCTTTTAACTTTGTTTCTTAATGATTGAGTAACCTAAGATATATAAATGAAGAAGAAAAATATTAATGTTTTTAATACTTAATATACCATAGATCAATGTGAATTTGGTAAATATAAATAATTTTGTGCTCGAAAATTAATTTTAATCATTATCCGTATCTATAAAATATGTTGCATTCATTTATAGTATTTTAACATTGTTGCTTTGATGGTGAAAAAACCTAAAATTTGGTGACGGAGAAGAAGTAAATATTGAAGTTTTTCACAACTATTATACTATAATACAATGTGAATATGGTGAATAAATATAAAATTGAACTTGAATATTTAACTTTAGTGATTAGACATATATATATAATTTATTTATCATTCATTTATAGACTTTTAACTTTGTGGCTTAGTGACGATGAAACGTGATATATAGTGATGGAGGAGAAACATATTGAATATATTTACATCTAAAATACCATAATTAAATGTTAAATGGTGAATATAGATAAACTTGAGCTTTATTATTTAATTTAATTATTACCTATATTTTATGAAATATATGCCATGGATTATAGTCTTTTAATTTTGTATCTTAGTGGAGAAAAACCTAAAATTTTGTGATGGAGAAGAAAAATAAAATATATTTTTTGTGTGCCTATTATTGTCTATTTTGTTTGTTGCTTACAAATAAAATAACCTAAATTTTTTGACGGTGAAGAAAAATATTGAATATTTTTAGATGCAATATACCATAAGTCAATGTGAATACGTTGAATATAAAAAATATTGAGCTTGATTATTTATTTTTAAATTTTATTCATATGTATATATTAAGGGTCATTCAGTTATAGTCTTTTAACTTAGTTTCTTAAAGGTGAAGATATCTAAACATTGGTGACGGAGAAGAAGAAAAATATAGAAATGTTTTACATCTATTATACTATAATACAATGTGATTATGGTGAATAAAAATAATATTGAACTTGATTATTTAAATTTAATTATTACCCATGTGTATATATATATATATATATATATATATATATATATATATATATATATATATATATATATATATATATATATATATATATATATATATATATATATATATATATATATATATATATATATATATATATATATATATGTGTGTGTGTGTGTGTGTGTGTGTGTGTGTGTGTATATATTACGGGTAATTCATTTATAGTCTTTTAACTTTGTTTCTTAATGATTGAGTAACCTAAGATATATTAATGAAGAAGAAAAATATTAATGTTTTTAATACTTAATATACCATAGATCAATTTGAATTTGGTAAATATAAATAATTTTGAGCTTGAAAATTAATTTTAATCATTATCTGTATATATAAAATATGGTGCACTCATTTATAGTATTTTAACATTTTTGCCTTGATTGTGAAAAAACCTAAAATTTGGTGACGGAGAAGAAGTAAAATATTGAAATTTTTCACAACTATTATACTATAATACAATGTGAATGTGGTGAATAAATATAAAATTGAACTTGAATATTTAACTTTAGTGATTAGCCATATATATATATATATATATATATATATATATATATATATATATATATATATATATATATATAATTTATTTGTCATTCATTTATAGACTTTTAACTTTGTGGTTAGTGACGAAGAAACGTGATATTTAGTGATAGAGAGGAAATATATTGAATATATTTACATCTAAAATACCATAATTAAATGTTAAATGTTGAATATAGATAATTTGAGCTTTATTATTTAATTTAATTATTACCTATATTTTATGAAATATATGTCATGGATTATAGTCTTTTAATTTTGTATCTTAGTGGGGAAAAACCTAAGAATTTGTGATGGAGAAGAAAACTAAAATATATTTTTTTTGGGCCTATTATTGTCTATTTTGTTTGTTGCTTACAGATAAAATAACCTAAATTTTTTGACGGTGAAGAAAAATATTGAATATTTTTAGATGCAATATACCATAAGTCAATGTGAATACGTTGAATATAAAAAATATTGAGCTTGATTATTTATTTTTAAATTTTATTCATATGTATAAATTAAGGGTCATTCAGTTTTAGTCTTTTAACTTAGTTTCTTAAAGGTGAAGATATCTAAACATTGGTGACGGAGAAGAAGAAAAATATAGAAATGTTTTACATCTATTATACTATAATACAATGTGATTATGGTGAATAAAAATAATATTGAACTTGATTATTTAAATTTATTTATTACCCATGTATATATATATATATATATATATATATATATATTACAGGTAATTCATTTATAGTCTTTTAACTTTGTTTCTTAATGATTGAGTAACCTAAGATATATTAATGAAGAAGAAAAATATTAATGTTTTTAATACTTAATATACCATAGATCAATGTGAATTTGGTAAATATAAATAATTTTGAGCTTGAAAATTAATTTAATCATTATTTTCCGTTTATATAACATATGGTGCATTCATTTATAGTATTTTAACATTTTTGCCTTGATGGTGAAAAAAACCTAAAATTTGGTGACGGAGAAGAAGTAAAATATTGAAATTTTTCACAACTATTATACTATAATACAATGTGAATATGGTGAATAAATATAAAATTGAACTTGAATATTTAACTTTAGTGATTAACCATATATATATATATATAATTTATTTGTCATTCATTTATAGACTTTATACTTTGTGGCTTAGTGACGAAGAAACGTGATATTTAGTGATAGAGAAGAAACATATTGAATATATTTACATCTAAAATACCATAATTAAATGTTAAATGGTAAATATAGATAAATTTGAGCTTTATTATATAATTTAATTATTACATATATTTTATGAAATATATGTCATGGATTATAGTCTTTTAATTTTGTATCTTAGTGGGGGAAAACCTAAAATTTTGTGATGAAGAAAAATAAAATATATTTTTTTGTGCCTATTATTGTCTATTTTGTTTGTTGCTTATAGATAAAATAACCTAAATTTTTTGACGGTGAAGAAAAATATTGAATATTTTTAGATGCAATATACCATAAGTCAATGTGAATACGTTGAATATAAAAAATATTGAGCTTGATTATTTATTTTTAAATTTTATTCATATGTATAAATTAAGGGTCATTCAGTTATAGTCTTTTAACTTAGTTTCTTAAAGGTGAAGATATCTAAACATTGGTGACGGAGAAGAAGAAAAATATAGAAATGTTTTACATCTATTATACTATAATATAATGTGATTATGGTGAATAAAAATAATATTGAACTTGAATATTTAAATTTATTTATTACCCATGTATATATACATATATATATATATATATATATATATATATATATATATATATATATATATATATATATATATATTACGGGTAATTCATTTATAGTCTTTTAACTTTGTTTCTTAATGATTGAGTAACCTAAAATATATTAATGAAGAAGAAAAATATTAATGTTTTTAATACTTAATATACCATAGATCAATGTGAATTTGGTAAATAGAAATAATTTTTGGCTTGAAAATTAATTTTAATCATTATCCGTATATATAAAATATGGTGCATTCATTTATAGTATTTTAACATTGATGCCTTTATATTGAAAAGACCTAAAATTTGGTGACGGAGAAGAAGTAAAATATTGAAATTTTTCACAACTATTATACTATAATACAATGTGAATATGGTGAATAAATATAAAATTGAACTTGAATATTTAACTTTAGTGATTAACCATGTATATATATTTTATTTGTCATTCATTTATAGACTTTTAACTTTGTGGCTTAATGACGAAGAAACGTGATATTTAGTGATAGAGAAGAAACATATTGAATATATTTACATCTAAAATACCATAATTAAATTTTAAATGGTGAATATAGATAAATTTGAGCTTTATTATTTAATTAAATTATTGCCTATATTTTATGAAATATATGTCATGGATTATAGTCTTTTAATTTTGTATCTTAGTGGGGAAAAACCTAAAATTTTTTGATGAAGAAAAATAAAATATATTTTTTTGTGCCTATTATTGTCTATTTTGTTTGTTGCTTACAGATAAAATAACCTAAATTTTTTGTCGGTGAAGAAAAATATTGAATATTTTTAGATGCAATATAGCATAAGTCAATGTGAATACGTTGAATATAAAAAATATTGAGCTTGATTATTTATTTTTAAATTTTATTCATATGTATAAATTAAGGGTCATTCATTTATAGTCTTTTAACTTAGTTTCTTAAAGGTGAAGATATCTAAACATTGGTGACGGAGAAGAAGAAAAATATAGAAATGTTTTACATCTATTATACTATAATATAATGTGATTATGGTGAATAAAAATAATATTGAACTTGATTATTTAAATTTATTTATTACCCATGTATATATATATATATATATATATATATATATATATATATATATATATATATATATATATATATATATATATATATATATATATATATATATATATATATATATATATATATATATATTACGGGAAATTCATTTATAGTCTTTTAACTTTGTTTCTTAATGATTGAGTAACCTAAGATATATTAATGACGAAGAAAAATATTAATGTTTTTAATACTTAATATACCATAGATCAATGTGAATTTGGTAAATATAAATAATTTTGAGCTTTAAAATTAATTTTAATCATTATCCGTATATATAAAATATGGTGCATTCATTTATAGTATTTTAACATTTTTGCCTTGATTGTGAAAAAATCTAAAATTTTGTGACGGAGAAGAAGTAAAATATTGAAATTTTTCACAATTATTATACTATAATACAATGTGAATATGGTGAATAAATATAAAATTGAACTAGAATATTTAACTTTAGTGATTATCCATATATATATAATTTATTTGTCATTCATTTATAGACTTTTAACTTTGTGGCTTAGTGACGAAGAAACGTGATATTTTGTGATAGAGAAGAAACATATTGAATATATTTACATCTAAAATACCATAATTAAATGTTAAATGGTGAATATAGATAAATTTGAGCTTTATTATATAATTTAATTATTACATATATTTTATGAAATATATGTCATGGATTATAGTCTTTTAATTTTGTATCTTAGTGGGGGAAAACCTAAAATTTTGTGATGAAGAAAAATAAAATATATTTTTTTGTGCCTATTATTGTCTATTTTGTTTGTTGCTTATAGATAAAATAACCTAAATTTTTTGACGGTGAAGAAAAATATTGAATATTTTTAGATGCAATATACCATAAGTCAATGTGAATACGTTGAATATAAAAAATATTGAGCTTGATTATTTATTTTTAAATTTTATTCATATGTATAAATTAAGGGTCATTCAGTTATAGTCTTTTAACTTAGTTTCTTAAAGGTGAAGATATCTAAACATTGGTGACGGAGAAGAAGAAAAATATAGAAATGTTTTACATATATTATACTATAATACAATGTGATTATGGTGAATAAAAATATTATTGAACTTGATTATTTAAATTTAAATATTACCCATGTGTATATATATATATATATATATATATATAAATATATATATATATATATATATATATATATATATATATATATATATATATATATATATATATATATATATATATATATATATATATATATATATATATATATATATATATATTATGGGTAATTCATTTATAGTCTTTTAACTTTGTTTCTTAATGATTGAGTAACCTAAGATATATTAATGAAGAAGAAAAATATTAATGTTTTTAATACTTAATATACCATAGATCAATGTGAATTTGGTAAATATAAATAATTTTGAGCTTGAAAATTAATTTTAATCACTATCCGTATATATAAAATATGGTGCATTCATTTATATTATTTTAACATTGTTGCTTTGATGCTGAAAAAACCTAAAATTTGGTGACGGAGAAGAAGTAAAATATTGAATTTTTTAACAATTATTATACTATAATACAATGTGAATATGGTGTATAAATATAAAATTTAACTTGAATATTTAACTTTAGTGATTAGCCATATATATATAATTTATTTGTCATTCATTTATGGACTTTTAACTTTGTGGCTTAGTGACGAAGAAACGTGATATATAGTGATGGAGAAGAAACATATTGAATATATTTACATCTAAAATACCATAATAAAATGTTAAATGGTGAATATAGATAAATTTGAGCTTTATTATTTAATTTAATTATTACCTATATTTTATGAAATATATGTCATGGATTATAGTCTTTTAATTTTGTATCTTAGTGGGAAAAAGCTAAAATTTTGTGATGGAGAAGAAAAATAAAATATATTTTTTTTGTGCCTATTATTGTCTATTTTGTTTGTTGCTTACAGATAAAATAACCTAAATTTTTTGACGGTGAAGAAAAATATTGAATATTTTTAGATGCAATATACCATAATTCAATGTGAATACGTTGAATATAAAAAATATTAAGCTTGATTATTTATTTTTAAATTTTATTCATATGTATAAATTAAGGGTCATTCAGTTATAGTCTTTTAACTTAGTTTCTTAAAGGTGAAGATATCTAAACATTGGTGACGGAGAAGAAGAAAAATATAGAAATGTTTTACATCTATTATACTATAATACAATGTGATTATGGTGAATAAAAATAATATTGAACTTGATTATTTAAATTTAATTATTACTCATGTATATATATATATATATATATATATATATATATATATATATATATATATATATATATATATATATATATATATATATATATATATATATATATATATATATATATATATATTTATATATATATATATATATATATATATATATATATTAAGGGTAATTCATTTATAGTCTTTTAAATTTGTTTCTTAATGATTGAGTAACCTAAGATATATTAATGAAGAAGAAAAATATTAATGTTTTTAATACTTAATATACCATAGATCAATGTGAATTTGGTAAATATAAATAATTTTGAGCTCGAAAATTAATTTTAATCATTATCCTTATCTATAAAATATGGTGCATTCATTTATAGTATTTTAACATTGTTGTTTTGATGGTGAAAAAACCTAAAATTTAATGACGGAGAAGAAGTAAAATATTAAACTTTTTCACAACTATTATACTATAATACAATGGGAATATGGTGAATAAATATAAAATTGAACTTGAATATTTAACTTTAGTGATTAGCCTTATATATATAATTTATTTGTCATTCATTTATAGACTTTTAACTTTGTGACTTAGTGACGAAGAAACGTGATATATAGTGATGGAGAAGAAACATATTGAATATATTTACATCTAAAATACCATAATTAAATGTTAAATGGTGAATATAGATAAATTTGAGCTTTAATATTTAATTTAATTATTACCTATATTTTATGAAATATATGTCATGGATTATAGTCTTTTAATTTTGTATCTTAGTGGGGAAAAACCTAAAATTTTGTGATGGAGAAGAAAAATAAAATATATTTTTTGTGTGCCTATTATTGTCTATTTTGTTTGTTGCTTACAAATAAAATAACCTAAATTTTTGACGGTGAAGAAAAATATTGAATATTTTTAGATGCAATATACCATAAGTCAATGTGAATACGTTGAATATAAAAATATTGAGCTTGATTATTTATTTTTAAATTTTATTCATATGTATATATTAAGGGTCATTCAGTTATAGTCTTTTAACTTAGTTTCTTAAAGGTGAAGATATCTAAACATTGGTGACGGAGAAGAAGAAAAATATAGAAATGTTTTACATCTATTATACTATAATACAATGTGATTATGGTGAATAAAAATAATATTGAACTTGATTATTTAAATTTAATTTAAATTTAATTATTACCCATGTGTGTGTGTATATATATATATATATATATATATATATATATATATATATATATATATATATATATATATATATATATATATATATATATATATATATATATATATATATATATATATATATATATATATATATATATATATATATATATATATATATATATATATATATATATATATATATATATATATATATATATATATATATATATATATATATATATATATATATATATATATATATATATATATATATATATATATATATATATATATATATATATATATATATATATATATATATATATATATATATATATATATATATATATATATATATATATATATATATATATATATATATATATATATATATATATATATATATATATATATATATATATATATATATATATATATATATATATATATATATATATATATATATATGTGTGTGTGTGTGTGTGTGTGTGTGTGTGTGTGTGTATATATTACGGGTAATTCATTTATAGTCTTTTAACTTTGTTTCTTAATGATTGAGTAACCTAAGATATATTAATGAAGAAGAAAAATATTAATGTTTTTAATACTTAATATACCATAGATCAATTTGAATTTGGTAAATATAAATAATTTTGAGCTTGAAAATTAATTTTAATCATTATCTGTATATATAAAATATGGTGCACTCATTTATAGTATTTTAACATTTTTGCCTTGATTGTGAAAAAACCTAAAATTTGGTGACGGAGAAGAAGTAAAATATTGAAATTTTTCACAACTATTATACTATAATACAATGTGAATATGGTGAATAAATATAAAATTGAACTTGAATATTTAACTTTAGTGATTAACCATGTATATATATTTTATTTGTCATTCATTTATAGACTTTTAACTTTGTGGCTTAATGACGAAGAAACGTGATATTTAGTGATAGAGAAGAAACATATTGAATATATTTACATCTAAAATACCATAATTAAATTTTAAATGGTGAATATAGATAAATTTGAGCTTTATTATTTAATTAAATTATTGCCTATATTTTATGAAATATATGTCATGGATTATAGTCTTTTAATTTTGTATCTTAGTGGGGAAAAACCTAAAATTTTTTGATGAAGAAAAATAAAATATATTTTTTTGTGCCTATTATTGTCTATTTTGTTTGTTGCTTACAGATAAAATAACCTAAATTTTTTGACGGTGAAGAAAAATATTGAATATTTTTAGATGCAATATAGCATAAGTCAATGTGAATACGTTGAATATAAAAAATATTGAGCTTGATTATTTATTTTTAAATTTTATTCATATGTATAAATTAAGGGTCATTCATTTATAGTCTTTTAACTTAGTTTCTTAAAGGTGAAGATATCTAAACATTGGTGACGGAGAAGAAGAAAAATATAGAAATGTTTTACATCTATTATACTATAATATAATGTGATTATGGTGAATAAAAATAATATTGAACTTGATTATTTAAATTTATTTATTACCCATGTATATATATATATATATATATATATATATATATATATATATATATATATATATATATATATATATATATATATATATATATATATATATATATATATATATATATATACATATATATATATATATATATATATATATATATATATATATATATATATATATATATATATATATATATATATATTACGGGTAATTCATTTATAGTCTTTAACTTTGTTTCTTAATGATTGAGTAACCTAAGATATATTAATGAAGAAGAAAAATATTAATGTTTTTAATACTTAATATACCATAGATCAATGTGAATTTGGTAAATATAAATAATTTTGAGCTTGAAAATTAATTTTAATCATTATCCGTATATATAAAATATGGTGCATTCATTTATAGTATTTTAACATTTTTGCCTTGATATTGAAAAAACCTAAAATTTGGTGACGGAGAAGAAGTGAAATATTGAAATTTTTCACAACTATTATAATATAATACAATGTGAATATGGTGAATAAATATAAAATTGAACTTGAATATTTAACTTTAGTGATTAGCCATATATATATATATATAATTTATTTGTCATTCATTTATAGACTTTTAACTTTGTGGCTTAGTGACGAAGAAACGTGATATTTAGTGATAGAGAAGAAACATATTGAATATATTTACATCTAAAATACCATAATTAAATGTTAAATGGTGAATATAGATAAATTTGAGGTTTATTATTTAATTTAATTATTGCCTATATTTTATGAAATATATGTCATGGATTATAGTCTTTTAATTTTGTATCTTAGTGGGGAAAAACCTAAAAAATTTTGATGAAGAAAAATAAAATATATTTTTTTATGCCTATTATTGTCTATTTTGTTTGTTGCTTACAGATAAAATAACCTAAATTTTTTGACGGTGAAGAAAAATATTGAATATTTTTAGATGCAATATACCATAAGTCAATGTGAATACGTTGAATATAAAAAATATTGAGCTTGATTATTTATTTTTAAATTTTATTCATATGTATAAATTAATGGTCATTCAGTTATAGTCTTTTAACTTAGTTTCTTAAAGTTGAAGATATCTAAACATTGGTGACGGAGAAGAAGAAAAATATAGAAATGTTTTACATCTATTATACTATAATATAATGTGATTATGGTGAATAAAAATAATATTGAACTTGATTATTTAAATTTATTTATTACCCATGTATATATATATATATATATATATATATATATATATATATATATATATATATATATATATATATATATATATATATATATATATATATATATATATATATATATATATATATATATATATATATATATATATATATATATATATATATATATATATATATATATATATATATATATATATTACGGGAAATTCATTTATAGTCTTTTAACTTTGTTTCTTAATGATTGAGTAACCTAAGATATATTAATGAAGAAGAAAAATATTAATGTTTTTAATACTTAATATACCATAGATCAATGTGAATTTGGTAAATATAAATAATTTTGAGCTTTAAAATTAATTTTAATCATTATCCGTATATATAAAATATGGTGCATTCATTTATAGTATTTTAACATTTTTGCCTTGATTGTGAAAAAATCTAAAATTTTGTGACGGAGAAGAAGTAAAATATTGAAATTTTTCACAATTATTATACTATAATACAATGTGAATACGGTGAATAAATATAAAATTGAACTAGAATATTTAACTTTAGTGATTATCCATATATATATAATTTATTTGTCATTCATTTATAGACTTTTAACTTTGTGGCTTAGTGACGAAGAAACGTGATATTTAGTGATAGAGAAGAAACATATTGAATATATTTACATCTAAAATACCATAATTAAATGTTAAATGGTGAATATAGATAAATTTGAGGTTTATTATTTAATTTAATTATTGCCTATATTTTATGAAATATATGTCATGGATTATAGTCTTTTAATTTTGTATCTTAGTGGGGAAAAACCTAAAAAAATTTGATGAAGAAAAATAAAATATATTTTTTTATGCCTATTATTGTCTATTTTGTTTGTTGCTTACAGATAAAATAACCTAAATTTTTTGACGGTGAAGAAAAATATTGAATATTTTTAGATGCAATATACCATAAGTCAATGTGAATACGTTGAATATAAAAAATATTGAGCTTGATTATTTATTTTTAAATTTTATTCATATGTATAAATTAATGGTCATTCAGTTATAGTCTTTTAACTTAGTTTCTTAAAGTTGAAGATATCTAAACATTGGTGACGGAGAAGAAGAAAAATATAGAAATGTTTTACATCTATTATACTATAATATAATGTGATTATGGTGAATAAAAATAATATTGAACTTGATTATTTAAATTTATTTATTACCCATGTATATATATATATATATATATATATATATATATATATATATATATATATATATATATATATATATATATATATATATATATATATATATATATATATATATATATATATATATATATATATATATATATATATATATATATATATATATATATATATATATATATATATATATATATATATATATATATATATATATATATTACGGGAAATTCATTTATAGTCTTTTAACTTTGTTTCTTAATGATTGAGTAACCTAAGATATATTAATGAAGAAGAAAAATATTAATGTTTTTAATACTTAATATACCATAGATCAATGTGAATTTGGTAAATATAAATAATTTTGAGCTTTAAAATTAATTTTAATCATTATCCGTATATATAAAATATGGTGCATTCATTTATAGTATTTTAACATTTTTGCCTTGATTGTGAAAAAATCTAAAATTTTGTGAAGGAGAAGAAGTAAAATATTGAAATTTTTCACAATTATTATACTATAATACAATGTGAATATGGTGAATAAATATAAAATTGAACTAGAATATTTAACTTTAGTGATTATCCATATATATATAATTTATTTGTCATTCATTTATAGACTTTTAACTTTGTGGCTTAGTGACGAAGAAACGTGATATTTTGTGATAGAGAAGAAACATATTGAATATATTTACATCTAAAATACCATAATTAAATGTTAAATGGTGAATATAGATAAATTTGAGCTTTATTATATAATTTAATTATTACATATATTTTATGAAATATATGTCATGGATTATAGTCTTTTAATTTTGTATCTTAGTGGGGGAAAACCTAAAATTTTGTGATGAAGAAAAATAAAATATATTTTTTTGTGCCTATTATTGTCTATTTTGTTTGTTGCTTATAGATAAAATAACCTAAATTTTTTGACGGTGAAGAAAAATATTGAATATTTTTAGATGCAATATACCATAAGTCAATGTGAATACGTTGAATATAAAAAATATTGAGCTTGATTATTTATTTTTAAATTTTATTCATATGTATAAATTAAGGGTCATTCAGTTATAGTCTTTTAACTTAGTTTCTTAAAGGTGAAGATATCTAAACATTGGTGACGGAGAAGAAGAAAAATATAGAAATGTTTTACATATATTATACTATAATACAATGTGATTATGGTGAATAAAAATATTATTGAACTTGATTATTTAAATTTAAATATTACCCATGTGTATATATATATATATATATATATATATAAATATATATATATATATATATATATATATATATATATATATATATATATATATATATATATATATATATATATATATATATATATATATATATATATATATATATATATATATATATATATATATATATATATTATGGGTAATTCATTTATAGTCTTTTAACTTTGTTTCTTAATGATTGAGTAACCTAAGATATATTAATGAAGAAGAAAAATATTAATGTTTTTAATACTTAATATACCATAGATCAATGTGAATTTGGTAAATATAAATAATTTTGAGCTTGAAAATTAATTTTAATCACTATCCGTATATATAAAATATGGTGCATTCATTTATATTATTTTAACATTGTTGCTTTGATGCTGAAAAAACCTAAAATTTGGTGACGGAGAAGAAGTAAAATATTGAATTTTTTAACAATTATTATACTATAATACAATGTGAATATGGTGTATAAATATAAAATTTAACTTGAATATTTAACTTTAGTGATTAGCCATATATATATAATTTATTTGTCATTCATTTATGGACTTTTAACTTTGTGGCTTAGTGACGAAGAAACGTGATATATAGTGATGGAGAAGAAACATATTGAATATATTTACATCTAAAATACCATAATTAAATGTTAAATGGTGAATATAGATAAATTTGAGCTTTATTATTTAATTTAATTATTACCTATATTTTATGAAATATATGTCATGGATTATAGTCTTTTAATTTTGTATCTTAGTGGGGAAAAAGCTAAAATTTTGTGATGGAGAAGAAAAATAAAATATATTTTTTTTGTGCCTATTATTGTCTATTTTGTTTGTTGCTTACAGATAAAATAACCTAAATTTTTTGACGGTGAAGAAAAATATTGAATATTTTTAGATGCAATATACCATAATTCAATGTGAATACGTTGAATATAAAAAAATATTAAGCTTGATTATTTATTTTTAAATTTCATTCATATGTATAAATTAAGGGTCATTCAGTTATAGTCTTTTAACTTAGTTTCTTAAAGGTGAAGATATCTAAACATTGGTGACGGAGAAGAAGAAAAATATAGAAATGTTTTACATCTATTATACTATAATACAATGTGATTATGGTGAATAAAAATAATATTGAACTTGATTATTTAAATTTAATTATTACTCATGTATATATATATATATATATATATATATATATATATATATTTATATATATATATATATATATATATATATATATATATATATATATATATATATATATATATATATATATTAAGGGTAATTCATTTATAGTCTTTTAAATTTGTTTCTTAATGATTGAGTAACCTAAGATATATTAATGAAGAAGAAAAATATTAATGTTTTTAATACTTAATATACCATAGATCAATGTGAATTTGGTAAATATAAATAATTTTGAGCTCGAAAATTAATTTTAATCATTATCCTTATCTATAAAATATGGTGCATTCATTTATAGTATTTTAACATTGTTGTTTTGATGGTGAAAAAACCTAAAATTTAATGACGGAGAAGAAGTAAAATATTGAACTTTTTCACAACTATTATACTATAATACAATGTGAATATGGTGAATAAATATAAAATTGAACTTGAATATTTAACTTTAGTGATTAGCCTTATATATATAATTTATTTGTCATTCATTTATAGACTTTTAACTTTGTGACTTAGTGACGAAGAAACGTGATATATAGTGATGGAGAAGAAACATATTGAATATATTTACATCTAAAATACCATAATTAAATGTTAAATGGTGAATATAGATAAATTTGAGCTTTAATATTTAATTTAATTATTACCTATATTTTATGAAATATATGTCATGGATTATAGTCTTTTAATTTTGTATCTTAGTGGGGAAAAACCTAAAATTTTGTGATGGAGAAGAAAAATAAAATATATTTTTTGTGTGCCTATTATTGTCTATTTTGTTTGTTGCTTACAAATAAAATAACCTAAATTTTTGACGGTGAAGAAAAATATTGAATATTTTTAGATGCAATATACCATAAGTCAATGTGAATACGTTGAATATAAAAAATATTGAGCTTGATTATTTATTTTTAAATTTTATTCATATGTATATATTAAGGGTCATTCAGTTATAGTCTTTTAACTTAGTTTCTTAAAGGTGAAGATATCTAAACATTGGTGACGGAGAAGAAGAAAAATATAGAAATGTTTTACATCTATTATACTATAATACAATGTGATTATGGTGAATAAAAATAATATTGAACTTGATTATTTAAATTTAATTATTACCCATGTGTGTATATATATATATATATATATATATATATATATATATATATATATATATATATATATATATATATATATATATATATATATATATATATATATATATATATATATATATATATATATGTGTGTGTGTGTGTGTGTGTGTGTGTGTATATATATTACGGGTAATTCATTTATAGTCTTTTAACTTTGTTTCTTAATGATTGAGTAACGAAGAAGAAAAATATTAATGTTTTTAATACTTAATATACCATAGATCAATTTGAATTTGGTAAATATAAATAATTTTGAGCTTGAAAATTAATTTTAATCATTATCTGTATATATAAAATATGGTGCACTCATTTATAGTATTTTAACATTTTTGCCTTGATTGTGAAAAAACCTAAAATTTGGTGACGGAGAAGAAGTAAAATATTGAAATTTTTCACAACTATTATACTATAATACAATGTGAATGTGGTGAATAAATATAAAATTGAACTTGAATATTTAACTTTAGTGATTAGCCATATATATATATATATAATTTATTTGTCATTCATTTATAGACTTTTAACTTTGTGGTTAGTGACGAAGAAACGTGATATTTAGTGATAGAGAGGAAATATATTGAATATATTTACATCTAAAATACCATAATTAAATGTTAAATGTTGAATATAGATAAATTTGAGCTTTATTATTTAATTTAATTATTACCTATATTTTATGAAATATATGTCATGGATTATAGTCTTTTAATTTTGTATCTTAGTGGGGAAAAACCTAAAAATTTGTGATGGAGAAGAAAACTAAAATATATTTTTTTTGTGCCTATTATTGTCTATTTTGTTTGTTGCTTACAGATAAAATAACCTAAATTTTTTGACGGTGAAGAAAAATATTGAATATTTTAGATGCAATATACCATAAGTCAATGTGAATACGTTGAATATAAAAAATATTGAGCTTGATTATTTATTTTTAAATTTTATTCATATGTATAAATTAAGGGTCATTCAGTTTTAGTCTTTTAACTTAGTTTCTTAAAGGTGAAGATATCTAAACATTGGTGACGGAGAAGAAGAAAAATATAGAAATGTTTTACATCTATTATACTATAATACAATGTGATTATGGTGAATAAAAATAATATTGAACTTGATTATTTAAATTTATTTATTACCCATGTATATATATATATATATATATATATATATATATATATATATATATATATATATATATATATATATATATTTATATATATATATATAAATATATATATATATATATATATATATATATATATATATATATATATATATTACAGGTAATTCATTTATAGTCTTTTAACTTTGTTTCTTAATGATTGAGTAACCTAAGATATATTAATGAAGAAGAAAAATATTAATGTTTTTAATACTTAATATACCATAGATCAATGTGAATTTGGTAAATATAAATAATTTTGAGCTTGAAAATTAATTTTAATCATTATTTTCCGTTTATATAACATATGGTGCATTCATTTATAGTATTTTAACATTTTTGCCTTGATGGTGAAAAAAACCTATGCCTTGATGGTGAAAAAAACCTAAAATTTGGTGACGGAGAAGAAGTAAAATATTGAAATTTTTCACAACTATTATACTATAATACAATGTGAATATGGTGAATAAATATAAAATTGAACTTGAATATTTAACTTTAGTGATTAACCATATATATATATATATAATTTATTTGTCATTCATTTATAGACTTTATACTTTGTGGCTTAGTGACGAAGAAACGTGATATTTAGTGATAGAGAAGAAACATATTGAATATATTTACATCTAAAATACCATAATTAAATGTTAAATGGTGAATATAGATAAATTTGAGCTTTATTATATAATTTAATTATTACATATATTTTATGAAATATATGTCATGGATTATAGTCTTTTAATTTTGTATCTTAGTGGGGGAAAACCTAAAATTTTGTGATGAAGAAAAATAAAATATATTTTTTTGTGCCTATTATTGTCTATTTTGTTTGTTGCTTATAGATAAAATAACCTAAATTTTTTGACGGTGAAGAAAAATATTGAATATTTTTAGATGCAATATACCATAAGTCAATGTGAATACGTTGAATATAAAAAATATTGAGCTTGATTATTTATTTTTAAATTTTATTCATATGTATAAATTAAGGGTCATTCAGTTATAGTCTTTTAACTTAGTTTCTTAAAGGTGAAGATATCTAAACATTGGTGACGGAGAAGAAGAAAAATATAGAAATGTTTTACATCTATTATACTATAATATAATGTGATTATGGTGAATAAAAATAATATTGAACTTGATTATTTAAATTTATTTATTACCCATGTATATATACATATATATATATATATATATATATATATATATATAGTATATATATATATATATATATATATTACGGGTAATTCATTTATAGTCTTTTAACTTTGTTTCTTAATGATTGAGTAACCTAAAATATATTAATGAAGAAGAAAAATATTAATGTTTTTAATACTTAATATACCATAGATCAATGTGAATTTGGTAAATAGAAATAATTTTTGGCTTGAAAATTAATTTTAATCATTATCCGTATATATAAAATATGGTGCATTCATTTATAGTATTTTAACATTGATGCCTTTATATTGAAAAGACCTAAAATTTGGTGACGGAGAAGAAGTAAAATATTGAAATTTTTCACAACTATTATACTATAATACAATGTGAATATGGTGAATAAATATAAAATTGAACTTGAATATTTAACTTTAGTGATTAACCATGTATATATATTTTATTTGTCATTCATTTATAGACTTTTAACTTTGTGGCTTAATGACGAAGAAACGTGATATTTAGTGATAGAGAAGAAACATATTGAATATATTTACATCTAAAATACCATAATTAAATTTTAAATGGTGAATATAGATAAATTTGAGCTTTATTATTTAATTAAATTATTGCCTATATTTTATGAAATATATGTCATGGATTATAGTCTTTTAATTTTGTATCTTAGTGGGGAAAAACCTAAAATTTTTTGATGAAGAAAAATAAAATATATTTTTTTGTGCCTATTATTGTCTATTTTGTTTGTTGCTTACAGATAAAATAACCTAAATTTTTTGACGGTGAAGAAAAATATTGAATATTTTTAGATGCAATATAGCATAAGTCAATGTGAATGCGTTGAATATAAAAAATATTGAGCTTGATTATTTATTTTTAAATTTTATTCATATGTATAAATTAAGGGTCATTCATTTATAGTCTTTTAACTTAGTTTCTTAAAGGTGAAGATATCTAAACATTGGTGACGGAGAAGAAGAAAAATATAGAAATGTTTTACATCTATTATACTATAATATAATGTGATTATGGTGAATAAAAATAATATTGAACTTGATTATTTAAATTTATTTATTACCCATGTATATATATATATATATATATATATATATATATATATATATATATATATATATATATATATATATATATATATATATATATATATATATATATATATACATATATATATATATATATATATATATATATATATATATATATATATATATATATATATATATATATATATATATATATATATTACGGGTAATTCATTTATAGTCTTTAACTTTGTTTCTTAATGATTGAGTAACCTAAGATATATTAATGAAGAAGAAAAATATTAATGTTTTTAATACTTAATATACCATAGATCAATGTGAATTTGGTAAATATAAATAATTTTGAGCTTGAAAATTAATTTTAATCATTATCCGTATATATAAAATATGGTGCATTCATTTATAGTATTTTAACATTTTTGCCTTGATATTGAAAAAACCTAAAATTTGGTGACGGAGAAGAAGTGAAATATTGAAATTTTTCACAACTATTATAATATAATACAATGTGAATATGGTGAATAAATATAAAATTGAACTTCATTATTTAACTTTAGTGATTAGCCATATATATATATATAATTTATTTGTCATTCATTTATAGACTTTTAACTTTGTGGCTTAGTGACGAAGAAACGTGATATTTAGTGATAGAGAAGAAACATATTGAATATATTTACATCTAAAATACCATAATTAAATGTTAAATGGTGAATATAGATAAATTTGAGGTTTTATTATTTAATTTAATTATTGCCTATATTTTATGAAATATATGTCATGGATTATAGTCTTTTAATTTTGTATCTTAGTGGGGAAAAACCTAAAAAAATTTGATGAAGAAAAATAAAATATATTTTTTTATGCCTATTATTGTCTATTTTGTTTGTTGCTTACAGATAAAATAACCTAAATTTTTTGACGGTGAAGAAAAATATTGAATATTTTTAGATGCAATATACCATAAGTCAATGTGAATACGTTGAATATAAAAAATATTGAGCTTGATTATTTATTTTTAAATTTTATTCATATGTATAAATTAATGGTCATTCAGTTATAGTCTTTTAACTTAGTTTCTTAAAGTTGAAGATATCTAAACATTGGTGACGGAGAAGAAGAAAAATATAGAAATGTTTTACATCTATTATACTATAATATAATGTGATT